>RJWM01051256.1:0-10486 GCA_004363535.1 Dasyprocta punctata
CTGAGGTAGGCGGAGCGTTGTGAGTTCGAGGCCGGCTTGGGCTACAACGTGGCGCAAGGCCGACCTGAGCTACATAGTGCGACCCTGCCTCGAAAAACCAGGGCCGGGAGTTTGGCTCAGTGGCTTAAGAGCCTGCCCTGGTAGGCGCAAGGCTGTGAGTTCAATCCCCGGTGCCGCAAAAAAAAAAAAAAAAAAAAAAAAAAAAAAAAAAAAAAAAAAAAAAAAAAAAAAAAAAAGAAAAATTACCTAATGCTAGCAAAGAAACTCACTATGTAGATCAGTGGAAGAGAAGGAGGATGCAGAAAGAATCACAGACACGTTTAGCTACTTGATCTTTGAAAAATGATCCAAAAACATATAATGGATGAAATATAGCCTCTTTTGTTAATATTATTAAGTTTACTGGCACAATTTAGATATACATAACGTTGCAAACTGTGCTGCTATAAACACGGGTGGGCATATTCTGCTGTTGTATGATGCTTTTAATTTTGGGGGGAAGATACCAAAAAGAGGATTAGCTATATCAAGTGGGACCTCTCGTCTTCATTTTCTGAGGAATCAGTGCATTGATTTTCACAGTGGTTCCACCAATATATACTCTCACCAGCAGTGGAGAGGGTTTCTGTTTTACCACTTCCCAGAAAGCATTTGTTACAGGTTGATTTCTCAATGATGACTACTCTTTCTGTAGTGTATTGAAATCTCAGCACTGTTTTAATTTGCATCTCTCAAATGACTGGTAATATTCAACATTTTTTCATGTATGTATTTGCCATTTATACTTCTTCATCTGAGGTGTGTGTATTTATCTCTGATGCCAAAAAAAATGTGGTGCTAGGAAAACTGGCTATCCACAGGCAAAAGATTGAATCTAGATCCATATTACTCAGTATGCCCTAAACTAAAAATAAAATTATCAAGCATCTAAGTGCTAAAACAGAGACAATTGCTTGAAGATAAAATACTTAAAACTCTTGAAGTCATAGTTTTAGTAAGAGCTTTCTGAACAGAACACTAATTGCACAAGAAATAATACCAACACTCACTAAATAGTATTACATTAAATTAAAATCTCCAAAGCAACAAAAGCAGCAAACAGAATAAAGATACAACTTATGGAATGGAAAGCAAGCAAAAACGTTTTCCCCTTATTGGTCAGAGCCCTAATATCTAGAATATCTAGAATATCTAATATGAAGAAATAGACCCCACAAAATAAAAGATCCAATGAAAAAAATGGTCAAACTTGACAAACACACGTTTCAGAAGAAGAACAAATAACCAACATCTCTGGCTGTTAAAGAAATACAAATTAAAACAACACCAAGATTCCAACTCACTCCAGAAAGTAACCTATTGTCAAGAAAGCAAATAGAAATGAAAGATTGTTGGCAAGGCTATGGAGAAAATAGAGCCTTGAACTTTGTTTAGGGAATGTAAACTAATACAACCATTACAGAAACAAAATTCTCAAATAATAATAATAGCAATAATAGTAACAATAAAGTTAGAAGTTCCATTTAACTCAGCTATTCCCTTACGGGGAATTAAGAGTTAAAGTTATCATATAATAGTGATACATGCATACCCATGCGTATAGCAGCACAATTCATAACATATCTGTATCTTGGAAGTAGCCTATTTGTATATCAACAGATGAATGGATAAAACAAATGTTGTATTTACACAAAATGGAGTGCTACTGTGCCATAAAAAAGAATAAAGTTGAATCATTCACAAGAAAATTGATGCACCTTGAGACCAAAATGTTAAGTGAAAGAAATAAGAACTGTTAAGCTTAAATATCACATTTTGGGATGAAAAACACAAAGCATAAATGAAGAATAAAATAAAAGATGATAACTAGAAATGGAAGAGGTAGGTCATTTACAAATGAAAGGGAACCAAGAAATGGAAGGAGAGGGGAAGGGAATGTGACAATAAAGAATTAAGATGTGTTGTATACGTACACCAACTCCCCATGAGAAAGATGTCATTATGTACTACAGATATACACTAATAAAAAGTGAAAATGGAAAAAAGAAGAAACTTTTGAAATGCTCGTTCCTATATGTGTGTTAATTAAGCATTTTCTTTGTGTATTCTTTCTTCTAAAAGGTGTTACACATACTTGTTCTCAAAAAACCTTGTTTAATCTTGAAAACAATCCAAAAGCTCATAAACCAAAGAATGGATAAAAAAGATGTAGTATTTTCATACAATGGAGTACTACTCAGTTATAAAAAAGGATAAACTCGAGACTTTTATAAGCAAATGGATGCAAGTAGAGAGCATATTCATAAGTAAAATAAATCAGACTCACATATTTAAAAATTGTATTATCTCCCTAGTATAAGATACTGAAAGAGCAAATAAGATTTGAAATCTACAACAGATATTGTGAAAGGGAAAGAAACTGTTTAAAATGAAAGAATAATTGGGATGGGAGAAAGGAGAAAAGAAGGGAACGTAAAAGAAAAAAAAATATATATATACAAGGTAGCTAAGATAATTATATTACTAATTTCTTTTAGTTCATTGAAAAGAACAGTTTTTGCTTTCTTTGATCAATTTTGCACACTTATATCTTATAATTTGAGCAACTACTTTGAAGATAACAATACACAATTAATCATTATTAATTTCCTATTAGCTTGATATGAAATTCTGTTTCAGTTTTTATTGTTGTTTCTCTTTAAAATAAAAAAAACTCATTTATAATATTGCTTCCTAATACAAGCAAGTCATATATATGATAGAATAAAAAAGATTTTGCCCTTAGAAGTAACGTGCTTAAAATATTTGAATGCTATTCCAATAAACATTTAAAATATTGAATATTAAACAAATTCACCATAAACGGTCTATTATTTCATATGAAATTGACAAAATGAAAAGTCGCTTTTTGACTTTTACTGCATGTTTGCAACTACATGTGGAATTGGTCAGTTTTATGACAAAGAATGAGAAGCCTTATAGTTATTTCGAAACTATACTTAGCATAATTCACTTTGCATAAATAAATGTATAAATTATATGTCACTCTGTACTAACATTTTAACAAAGATAAATCTTACCCCTCCAGAAAGTCTTAATTAGGAGGATTTCACAAACCAGCAAGATTGGCATTGGTCTACTCAGGCACACACACACACTCATACACACACACATATATACGTGTTGTACGTGCAGCTGTTCATGGTGATTCACCATACTCTGATGACGACAGAAACACAGAAGACCTAGGAAACGCATTAGACTAGAAAATTTTCCCAGAATCCACTCAATTTAGATTTTAAACATTTTTTCTTTACTGAAATTAATAGAAAGTATGAATAATGGGACATTTAGAAATTTAAGAACAGAATGAGTCATTGATGAGCAAATATAATATCTGTATTTATAAATGTGTTGGTATCTTATTCTAAAAGAAAAGCAAAGAAGAATATTTGCTATGCAGTTGTTAAAAACATTAAGTGATGACACTCTAATTTCTGGTTTTGCATCTTAATCTGTACTTTTTATCTTTTAAAATAGCTGCTAAGTTGATATTTTAAATGTATTTCCATAAAATTTAATAAAATTCCAACCTCATTTCATCAAACTATCTTGCTGATTTCCAATCTACATATTCTCTTTGTTTCTTATTTAAAGACACTAAAATTTCAATGAAGTGTAATTGTAAGCTGTTTCTTAACTCTGAAATAAATTTTTTCTCTTGGTAAAAATGATTAAACATGATGGTTACATTTTAAAAGCTTGAAAATATATATCATTCTTTTCGATCTGTTTCAGTGCCTATAATAAATATTATTTTTAAAAATAAAATATATATTATTTTATGATTTCTTATTATTGACCATCATCATTTAAAGATCATCTTTCAGAATTTCTGCATGGTATTAGAATCTGAATTTGTAATTTAACCATTTTACTTTTAGCTAAATTATTAACCGATATATGATTCAGTTTTATCCTGCAAATGTATTGATAAGTTAATATGAATGAATCTCTAAGAAGAAGACATTTGGAAAAATATAGGCATTCAATAAATATTTACCAGTAGCAATTTTTATTTCCACTGTTTTCTTGATAGTGAATGAAAAGGAGAAGAAATGAAAATAATTGATCTTAGTGTCTATTCTTGCTGTCTCATTAAATATAGTATTAAAAAATTTATTAGTGGTGTTCAAAAATTGCATCCACCAGTCGTATTCCAGACATTCTTTCAAAGTTAAATAACTTTGTTTCTTACAAAAGCACATCATACACACATTATTGAGTTTCGTCATGCATTATTCTGAGTACATAAATTCTCCATCCTAACGAGATCGCTGAATGCGCAGTCTGTAACAGTGCATAGCAAATGTGTTAGACATGTCAGTCTGAAAAAGCAGATCACAGTTTTATAGTCTCAGTGTTGACACTGACATGTCAATACAGAAAGTATGGCCTATAGCAGAGATCAGTTTGAAGGAAAAAGTTTTATTTGAATGTTACTAAATAAAGAAAAATTTGGTCAGGGGCTCACAACTGTATTCCAGAATCAAGCTGAAAAAGTAGTAATGAAAGCGGTACACCAAAAACAAAACTATGAAAACTTAACAAAATATGATGTAATTAATGCTACCTAGGTTGTGATCTATGCTTCAGAAACTGTGCTAAGTATTTGATTTACATGCAATTCTAAACTTAATATTTCCAACACCTATATTACTAGGAACATCATTCTGTTTGATATTGTTGATACTAGTTCAATTTTTTACTGTAATTAAATTATTATTTTAAAATTATAATTAACACATTCTTTCTAACATGCAAATCTACCTCTGCTTAGCTCTTTCTCAAAACTGCTTGCTTTTATTTCAAATTCTATGATTACTTTTGTTTAATCATATATCTTATTTTACCACCTCTGTAATCCAAAATGTTTCTATTATTTTAAATGGTTCCATCTTTTCCAACTTGGGAGGAAATTTTTTTCTTTTTTTTATATTAACAATTGCTCCTTTCATTTTTTATTGTTATTTATTTCTTTTTTAATCATTGGTTTTCCTACGGGATGTTAGCTGTTCCTCAAGGAGGTATGTTTTTTATAACAGTGCTGCTAACACTTGAGTTGTGAAAAATTGGGACAGATGCTTTTATTCGCCTCCTCAAGAGTGATAGAAATGTAAATTGTTTTATTTTATGTTAATTTATTGGCTTGGGTTCCTGTACCATGCTGTAATATTAATTTGGATCCTGTAAGTATGCATAACACAGGACTAAGTCTTCAATTTATCATCAGTGATTTATTTCCCCTACACATGGTTTTGACAGATGTCAAATACCCTTATTGTTAACCTGGCCTACAGACAGAGTTTTACAAGCTACAGCTCATTGATAGGACAGCTCCTTAGGGTGTAGGGAATATCCAAACCTTGGCAAACACTTGGCAAGTTGAGGATGAATTTCCTATTTTGGGCTAGCTCCAACAAGTACTAGATGCAACTACAAGATTCATTCAGTCCTCTGTAGCATGAACATTTTCCTAACACTGACTTCATTTGTTTTGATAGTTGCGCATGTATTTTTTTCTGAAAACTATATCTAAATACTACTTTAAAATTTTCATATGCATTAGTATGTATGTCTATATGTTCACAAATAGGCAAGTTTATAGTGAGTATAATTGTTCTTCTCGCTGAAGTAGCTAAAGTACTGAATTTTTATTAAATTACATAATTTTCTGAGATAGCTTCAAGAGGTTAATTGATTCCAGTAATTAAATTGATGTTTTAATTATATAGTAATATAACTATTTTATAAAAACAGTATAATGCAAAAAATAAACCGGTTATCTTCTTAAAGTTCTGATATATAATTTAATTGCCACATTTTTATGCTCTTGGAGGCAAATAGAAAATTATATAAATCCTTTCTGTTTCAACTTAGTTTTCTAAGATAGTGTGTTCTTTGGTATTTTCTGACCAATGGAGAATTATACAATTAGTAGTTAACAAGTGAGTGAGGTTGCTGTAGGTAACTGGTATTGCTCAGTTGACTTAAACATCAGACTACTCTGGTTTACTTATCACAAAAAGAACAAACTGTAACTCTTTCTAGGAGTCCTTAAAAAAAGAATATAAATACATAGACATACATATATCTACCCACGAGCATAAAAGAGATGCAATAAATTTGCTTTAGTTTTGAGAGGCTTTGGAAATATAGAAGAAATTTTGTGTTTGATACAAGCCTGTTGCAACTTTCCTTTCACCAATCTCATTATAAAACTTCTTCAATTTCAAATTATTTCCAATCTTTGATAAAATGGTGCTCATTTAGAAGTATATAATATCATACAATTAAACTAAATTTTACATTGTCAGATTATGAGATGATTTCAGTCAAGTCTTCTGACAGTCATAATTTTTTTAAGTAAATGTCCTTTTCTTCCTCCTTCTACTCTCCCGCAAGTTTAGACAAGATTAAAGGCTTCAAAAAAACACTCAGAAAGCTAATTGGAAGAACTATAAAGTAAACCAAATTCAACATCTTATTAAGTTAGAAGTAGTCAAATCTCTCCAACTACAGAAAAGATTAAAGGCTAAAGAGAAAGATCTTGAAGGGCTCTTGACACCAGGATACCCTCAAGTCCCCAGGACTAAGCCTGGATCAGCCTTAGTATGGAGATGTGAATGTAACACTTTAACAAGAAAGTGTTCCTGCCACAGAAGAAAACCTTCTACATCATTTGACACTCACACTGGTTTATTTAACTCTAAATACCTTTCATGTGAAGAATGAGTTCAAGCTAAATTAAATAACTATGTCTTCCTCAAATCTGGAGGAAGAATAAGGTTTATATTAAGCGGTTTAAAGTAAGAATATATGTACATAGTTGTTTGGATTTCAGTAACTCTTGATATAACTATGCACAGTTTCGCATCTCCTGTAAATTTTATTTAAGTAGAAAAGCTGTAATTGAAAAAAGTTCTATGGGTGCATATATTACTTAAGCAAATATTCTTTTGTGCATTAAACCTAATAACTCTCACTCATTATATTTATTAGTATTGAGGTTTCTGAAATAAAATAATATGACATATCATATATACATGTGCAATAAACAAAGTAGAAAAAGTCATTACCTCTTTAAGCCTCACTTTCATGTTTATAAAAGAACAATGATAATATCTGCATTATATGGTTTTTGTGAAAATAGTAACATAGTATATGTGGTACTGTTTTGTCATCCGTAAGTTGCATAAAAGTACTACCCTTTAAAACTGCCTCAAAGAAGGCAAACTTCTTTGGGTACATTTAGGATATGTCTGTTTAGAAATATATTCACGTTCCTCCTATTTTCTGAAATATGCATGTATGCACAAATTTTAAAATATTTTTAATTTAATAAACAATATTGTTAGTTTTCCCCCTTATTCATTGTCTTCTGCCTTCTTATTTCTCTTGTAGCCAAATTATACTGGAATACTATTCTAATACACACAGAATTAGATAACTGTTTTCTTAACTAATACTTCATAAGTAAGTATGTATGTTGTTTCTAAAATTAACTCATTCTTAATCTCTCATATTCATGACTTCTTTCATAAAATATCTTCTGGAAAGTGAATGGAAGTATGTTAGGTATTATTAAATTGCTAGTAATTAGAGAAGAAAGACAAATTCCTGCTCAAAAAAATTATGAACCCTATTAAAGGAGGTGGAAAAGTAGGATGTCAATTGTCCTGTAAAGACTCCTAGGATATAGATTATAATTAAATGACATCACATTGAATAGGAATTCAACTATACTGTGATAGAGTACTGGTTAGTAAGGAGCCAGTCTTCTTTAAAAGCCTCCTAGTGAAAGAGATATTAAACGGAGATGCAAAGCAAGTAGGAATTTGCTAGTTAGCATTGAGGGGTAATGAGATTCATGCAAAGGAAACCATCATAGAAGGATATGAAGTTCAGATGAGCTTCTGTAGGTGATTTAAACTTTGGGAATGCAGATAGCACATGGAAAATACGTAAATAATGAGATAAGAAAGGAAGATGAGAGTTAGATTAGGGAGAAGGTGATTAATGATATGTAGAAATGTGTATATTACCCTTAAACAAAATTAAACACTGAAGTGACAAGACTTTTAACTTATAATAAATCACTTTACTTGCAAATTATAGATATTGGATTAAGGAGAAACAAAGGAGCAGCAGATAACATGTTTTGGAATAATCTCAAAGAATGACAAGGAATTAAAGTCAGCACTTCTATTGACTTTATAATGGATGAGGGAGAAAGGATAGGCTCTGTTCTACATATGTGAAATACTGGTAGTGCTAGTCAAAAATAAAGAACAGAAAAGCAAAATGAAATTTATGATAAGCGTGTTATGTTCAATAGAATATTTTGGTGGGTAATGGCAGAAGATTTCAAATAACAATGACAAGACAGAAACTTGTTTTGTACAATAAGTTACAGTAAATACAAATTCATGTGCTCCTAAGTTCTTTGTAAAATATAGGATAAGTTTCCATTGCACTTATTCCTCTGGTTGCATGGCCTCAGTTCCAAAATCTATTATTATCAGTTATTCATCTACAGGTTCAGTTAGAATATATGCATTTTATCATCTGGAAGAAAAATTAGAGCAAAGCCTGATTTTGCTGCTTATGGACACTTTCAGAAAGTTGCATAAAATTTCCCTTTCCATTGCAGTGGCCAATACTTAGGCACAAGGTCGCACTCACCTATAAGGGACTATGTGACCAGAAGTACTTTGGAGATTTTACTACTGAAGAACAGAGACCACCACCTATCTCTGCTTCAACTAATAAACTCACAGAGTTTAACATCTTACCAAACGTGAAATTATCTGACATCTGAGCAAACAGACAAAGATAATGTATATTCTAGGTGAAGAGATATACATTAAGAAAATCATAAAATATTCATAAAATTGAAGAAGACCTTGATAAAGCATAGAACTATGTACTGACCAATGTCTTTAAATTTTGTTTATTAATTTCTGGGTCTCTGGTTATTTTTTTTTTTGGTTCATTTGTTCTTTCTTTTTTGTACCTGAAATTGGGTCTCTGCTTTCTACTAGATCTCTCAACATAGATTTCTATTTCTTAAATCTTGCTTTGCTTGTTGAGAGTGATTGTTTCAGAACTTTCATTTCTTCACTTTTCAGTCTTCTTCAACTACAGTCACTCTGGTAGTGTGTGTGCTCAAGTGAATTTAACTACTAACAATATGTTGATGACTCTCCCTTTTTATAATTCTTTCTTCAGAGGATGTGTAACAAATGCGAGGGTATTTCTAGTAAGATCTTCTAGCACATCAGAAACCTAATAGGCCTTTAATCTTTTATCCCTTTAAATAAAACTTCGTTTCTGTCTCAACACATGCCCTGAATTATTTGTGGGCCTATGAGTAGTGTTTTGCATTCATGTGCTTCAAATAATTGTGATATTTTCTTAGATATTAGTTTTTCTATCGTATAAAATAAGTCACAATTCACTATAGAAGGAGTGTAATTGTATTTCTTTCCAGACTTTAATGTGTTGAGTATAGAGCACACATTAAAATACAAATACTGATAATTATGAAACAAAATGACACAAACATGGGATCTAAAAAGGGGTATAGTGAAGTAACATTTGACAAATTTTTCTTGAAACTACTTAACATTCATAGTAGAAATTATATAAAATGCTGTTCTCATCGGTTATTTTTTTTCAATATATTAATAATGTGTGATGAATAAGCAAGTTAGTAATTTGCATTCTATTGAAATTGTGCTCACCTAAGAAAATGCATGGTGGAATGGGTGAAAAAGGCAATCATATCAACAATCATATCACACTAGTGCCTATACAGAATTCATATTCACATTATTCAGTTTTACAATGTATAAACCACTCTATGTTATTGTGTCTCTAACTGCAAATCCCTGCATAACAGCTTAGGAAAAAACTCTTAAGTAGATGAATTCATCGTTTGTTTAAGGAACTTTAAGTATGAGTATGAATACAAGACATGTGAACAAGGGAAATACTGTTTGTCCTGAGAAGAGTATACACAGTAAATGAGGTTAAAAAATTGGTGAAAACAGTAATTTTGTGGGATATCCGAGTTTATACCAAGAGGGTAAGGCATAATGTGAACTTTAAATTTCTGACTTTTTAAAGGGAATTGAAAAAAAGTTATTTGCATGAGGTGACTAAGGCTGACTGGGGACTTGAACATGAAATGGAGATCAATATGTTTAAGTTACTAAATTAATCTCAAGTAGTTAGGACTTCCATTCTTTTCATCTATTTTTCACCAAGAATAATAGTTTTTATAATTTTACAAACTTCAATAATTGTTTCATCAATAACTAACCATGTCCTTTTACCAGAGGGTAAATCATGGTCTCTCATGTTCTACTAGCATTTGGCAAAGATAATATATTTTCCATTTACAAGTTTTTAAAAATATTTA
>RJWM01051257.1:0-10490 GCA_004363535.1 Dasyprocta punctata
TTTTTTTTTTTTTTCGACCAGGAATCATACTCAGGACCTTGTGCTTGCCAGGCAGGTGCTTATGCCACTGAGCTATATCCCTGGCCAAGAGAGAATTGAAATTGTAATTCAGAGAGTTATCTTTAACATCTTCCATGATAAGGCAATGACAAATTCCCCAGGAATCAAAGGTGTGGGGCCAAGGTAATAGATGTGATCGCAAGTATCCAACCTCTCATATCTGTCCCAGAGGACAACTCAAATTTTTATTAGTCAGAGCACAAGCCATCAGCTCAACAGCCAAGTCATAGGGCAGGGAGGGAGCCGGCTTCAGACACTGCCAGAACCCTCCACTCTGGCTCTTCACTCCTTATGTTGGTTTCATTTCCTTCATGTCACTTTGGCCATGGATCATGGCTTGTGCCCTCACAGCACCCTGACACTGAGAAAAACAGACTTCTGTCCCCATTTGAAAACTCCCAGAAGACCAATCTCTCTGGCTTGGGTCGTATGCTTATTCTTTTGGCTAGAAGGTCAAGTTGTGTTTCCAGGTTACAAGGGAAAGGACCAAGCAGACAAACGCAGCAGGCATCTACCTCCGTCACACATCATAGCTACATAGCCACTGTTCTCTAAAAAATGCTGTCTCCAATATGCACTTTCTGGCTATGGTGGCCACAAAAGCCTAAAATATGGGTTGATAAATATCCAAGATTGCTTCATGTTTGTTCCACCCTGACAGACTCATGAGTCCTTTCTCAGGCAGCAGGAGTTTATGTAATCAAACCATTTTTATGAAATACTATGTCTAGAAGTTCAAATTTTAACCTAAGCGAACTTGCTTCAGGTTTTGATAGGATATCCAAAAGTCATTGCTGTCAACCACCCTACCAGTTAACTTTCCTTCTGTGACCCTAGATTTATCCAGGGAACACCTGAACCACGATGGCAAAACTGATGGCAATATATGACCCTACAATGACTTCCTCAAATTCAGACTTTCCTAACCTCAGAAGAAAAGAAAAACAAAAAACACCAGCTTCCAAAGCTGATGAGGGAGGAAGATGAAAGATATTGGCGCAGCAGCTCTATTGCATTCCAAGAGGATATTGGAGAGGTGGAGAAAAGCCTGAGAATTCTCACTAATATCTTCCAATTCGGAATGAAGTTGACATAGGCAGTGATTACATAGCCTGGAAAAACTGCCAAAAACAAAACCATAGCCAACTCCAACTTGCCACCTCAGGAACTGGGCAGCCAGTGAGACGGGGAAAGAGGTCTGGGAGCAGCAAGAACAGTCCCCAGGGCTTAGAGCCAAGGAAGAAGGGCACGTGGAGGTGAGAGATAGATCTCTTCTCTCTCGCTTCCTCTCTCTCTCTCTCCCTCCACCCCTCCCTCTCTCTCTTTTCTGCATGGAGAGGACACTGCAATTGTCTAACTAACAATATTTCTGGTCACCGTCAAGTCCAGGCTCTGGGCAAGGCTTCCTGAAACTCTACCATCTCCTCCCCACTTAATACCCTAAAGCCACAGATAGTCTGTGGATAGATCAATGAAAGAAAATTAAGAAACCAGAAATAAACCTTCAGTTTTGAAGTCAATTGGTTTTTAACAAGGTGCCAAGATAAAAAATAAATAAAAATAAAAAATAAAAACACAGTCTTTCAGCAAATGTAGCTGGGTCAGTTGAATCTCTACACCAAAGAATGAAATTGGATCCCTATTTCACATCACTCACAAAAAATTAACTCAGCAGCTTGGGCTACAGCACGAGCCAAGGCTGGCCTGAGCTACACAGTGCGACCCTGCCTCAAAAAACCAGAGCTGGGAGTTTGGCTCAGTGACTTAAGCGCCTGTGTGACAGGAGTGAGGTTGTGAATTCAATCCCCGGTGCCGAAAAAAAAAAAAAAAAATAACTTGGCAATGACCAGGAAACTAAATAAGAACTAAAACTATAAAACTGTCAGACAGAAACAAATGTAAACCTTCATGGCATATGACTAGATGGTGATTTCTTAAATATGATACCAAAAGCACAAGCAATAGAAGAAAAAAACAGATAAATTGGGCTTCATCAAAATTATTACTTTTGTGCTATAAAACACACTATTCAGCAAGTGAAAAGTTAGGCATGAGGATGAGAAAAATATATTTTAAAACGAGATATCTGATAAAGGGCTTGTATCAAGAACACATAAATAACTCTTAAATTCAAAGGTAAACTGACAAATAGCCCAATTAAACACTGGGCAAAAGACCTAACCTGGTATTTTTCCAAAGAAGATATGCAAATTGCCATTGAGCACACAAAACACCAATAACATGGTGTCCAAGCCACCATGAAATGCCCTTACAGCAATACAATTTTTTAAAAAGTATTGGCAAGAATATAGAAAAATTTGAAATCTCATACATTACTGATAGAAATCTAAAATGGTGCAGTTAATTTGAAAAATAATCTGGCAATTCCTCAAAAAGTTAAAGTCAGAGAGACCATAAGACCCACCAATTTTACTCCTAGGTAGCTACCTAAGAGAAATGAAAAATCTTGTCCACGCAAAACACAAATGTTCATAGCAGCTATATTCAAAAAGTGAAAAAAAGTGAAGTTTCCTTCTTCTGATGGATGGATAAGCAAAGTGCGTGACTATGAAGAAATAACTATTCAGCCATAAAAAGGACATAGCACTCACATGTACTACAACACAGATGAACTTTGTGTTATGGCCTGTACCTAGGTATCACCACAAAGTCTCATGCAATCAAAGGTGCAGTGTTTCAGAGGTGACTGGACCTGGGGTGTGGGAATATGGATTAAAGGTATGCAATAACTGGATCAGTCAACTAATTAGTTTAACATAGTTCTGAGAATGGCTACTGGGAAAGCCTTTCCTGAGTGTAGGTGGCAACCAACTAATTGACTTGTAGCCTAAAGAAACTAAAAAGGAAAGGAAGACTTGCTGCTTTCTGCCTGCCCTGCCATGGACTGTTTCTCCTCTGCCATTCCCCTCTGCCATGCCTTCCTGCCTTGGAGCCAGTTGACTATAGACTGAAACCTCTACAAACTGTGTGCTAAAATAGATCTTTGCTCCTTTAATTTTTGTGTGTTGGGTATTTTTGTCCCAGCAGCGAGGAAACAACTAAGACACCTTGACAATATGCTGAGTGAAAGAAGCCAGACATAAAAGTCATATGTTGTATAACTGCATTATATAAAATATCCAGAACAGACAAACTTATGGAGACAGGAATTGGATAGTCATTGCCAGAGTCTGTGGAGGAGAAGTTGAGGGTATAGCCATGGATACGAGAGTTTGATTTTGAAGTGATTAAAATCTTGTGGTAATAAATAGTGGTGATGGCTGCATAACTTTACAAATAAGAAAATACACTGAATTTCATTCTTTAAAAGGTGAATTTTATGACATCTTAACTAGCTCACAATAAGAAAATTAATTTTAAAAAATAAGAGAATTTGATAAGGTGACTAGTTACACAAATGGTATATAAAAATTAATAGTTTTTCTAATGAAATAATAATCAATAATAAACTATAATAAAATAATTTTCATGTATGATAGCAACTAAAAAGATAAAATGCTTAGTGATAAACTGAACAGGAATTGTGTAGAACCTACAGAAAGAAACCTCTCAGAATATAAGTAAACAGAACTTGCTCTTTGAATGAAATGAAAATTTTTATTTTTTTCTCAGAATGTTATGATTGATACATTGAGCCAACCTGAGAAGTGTAGAAGTCTAACTAGGAGACTGAGTAGGAACCTAGGCTCTTACTTTGTCAATATCCCTGTCTTGTGCAAGGGGAGGGGAAGGAGATTTTGTGAGCCCTATACCAGACCCAGAGGGGTGGTGGCCTGTGTAAAATGCAGACAAACTCCCTTTTGCCCTGGCTGCTTTTGCTGGCTACTGCCTTGAAGTGTTGCCCGGTTGCCATGGCACCCTGCCTTGGAGCCAGCTGATTACGGACTGAAACCTTCACAAGCAGTGAGCTAACCTTTCCTTCCTGCATTTTGGGTGTCGAGTATTTTGTCTTAGCAATGAGAGAAAAGTAACCAAGACAATATCTATAATCATAAGTTTCCAAATATGATATCAAAAAGTTATTTTGGAAGGCAGCTATGCTCACCGCTATACCACCAATGCCAAAATGTTATTTTGAAACATAAGAAGACTTATCAGAAAAATACAGTACCAAAAAGGCTTTTTGAAACTTAAGAAATAAATAGTTATAATGTAACTTGAAAGATAAAATTTATCATGTGGAATAACAAGGTAATTTCTGAAAAAGATAAAGAATAACAGACTGGTGGTAATAATAATAAATAGCCAGGCATGGTGGCACATGCCTGTAATCCCAGCACTTGGGAGACTGAGACAGGAGAATCGCTGCAAGTTCGAGGTCAGCCTAGGCTACAAAGTGAGTTCAAGACTAGCCTGAACTGCATAGTGGTGAACTCCTGTCTCAAAAAGACAAAAAAAAAAAAAAGTAAAAATAATAAATAAAATAAAATAAAAATTACTTTTACTAAAAGAGAAATAATCTAGTAGAATAGAATAAATTGCTCATATATGGGTTTAAACATATATAGGATTTAATTTGTAATAAAGTTGATATTTTCAATTAATGAGGTAAGTAAAAATTAACCCATAAACAATGCAACCATCACTGAGTCTTTGGAAAATATTAAGCTGAATCCCCACTTGATTCTTAGCATATAAATAAATAGCTGATAGGTCAAAGCTTAAAACAAAAAATAAACCTCAAAACTTTTAAAATAAAAAATTCATTTTATTCTTAACGTGAAGAACACCTATAGTCTCAGACTTATAAGGGAGAAGAAAACTTATTAATTTTATTATGTAAACATATGGTAACTTTTATATAACAAAAAACTTATAAATAAGACTAAAATATTTGTAGCAAACCAGGCACAATTTTTGAAGAACATGTGAAAAGAATTGTTCAATTTACAAAGCATGTACACAAAGCAAGCCATGCATGATGGCATACATCTGTAACACTAGCACTCAGGGAGACTGAGACAGGAGGATTACAAATTCAAACCCAACACAAGCAACTTAGAAGACCTTGTCTCAAAAGAAAAAAGAAAATCAAGCCAAGAGTGGTGGCACATACCTGTAATCCCAGCACTCAGGAGGCTGAGGCAGGAGGATCATTGTGAGTTCAAGACCAACTTTGGCTACAAAGTGAGCTTAAAGCCAGCCTGAACTGCAGAGTGAGACCCTGTCTCAAAAATACCAAAAGAAAAAGAAAAAGAAAACAAAAGAAAAGAAAAAAGAAAATAATAAGTCCTGGAGATGTAGTTCAGTGTGAAGGACCTGGATTCACTCTCCAATACTGAAAAAACAGTCTACAGATAAGTTTTTTTTAAACTCATTGATCAGTTTCAAAATGGGCAAAGCATGTGAAGAGTTTTTACAGAAGAAACCTGTACAAATGACAAAAGCAGAGTATAAATTCAATTTCCTTTATCATCTCTTACAAAATGAAAATTTTAAAGGGACTGCATTTTGTCCTTCAGATTGACAAAACAACAAAGGCTATCAAGGATGTGAGACGACCACACTCGTCCCATTGGTACACACATGGCTGCAGCATCTTGGAGCAGCGCTGGAGCAGCAGCTGCCAACGTTTGGATCATCTGTAGGACGCACACATGCGCCACCACTGGAGGTTTACCCTGCAGTCGCAGTGACTGCAGATCACCGAGATATTTGTGCAAGAATGCTCACTGCCACCTGTTGGCTGTAACAGAAAACAAAGCAACGTAAATAAGTAATGGACTGATCCAGAAGTAGGAGCAGTTGAATATCTTATCCTTCACCTCCTGGTCCAGACCCCTGCAGCGCTTCTTAGGGGTTGGGGCTTGGATTTTTCAGTAGCCTCTCAAAGGTACACAGGTACTCCCTTGGCCTCCTGCTTTACCCAGATCCCTTCCTCATTCTGCAGGCAGAGGCATCTTTCCAAAATGCAAAACTGATTTTCACACACATGCGCGCGAGCACGTGGCTTATTGTATCTTCAGCGTTTCCAGTGCTTCAGGGTAAAACCCAAACTTCTTACTGGAGCCAGCGTGGTCCTGCAGGTTACTGCTGTGGCCTGGTCTCCCTGAGTTCAGAGCCAGACTCCAGCCTCAACCTCCCCACCTCCTAGTCACAGTGCTGGTTGCAACTCAGCCTTTTGCACACAGGATTCCATTGGCTTGAAGGTTCCTACCTTTGCTTCTTTTGTATGTTTGTGTGTGTGAGCACAGCTAAAGTCATTTTTTCTACTGTATACTATAATCAAAAATAACAACTAAGAGAGGTCTGGTGCAACCTTAAAGCAACAATTCCATTATTCCTACTGTTTCCTTAATCTTCCCCCAGAGCAATCCCATTCTCCCAGGATCTTAAATTATTCACTGTGTAGACATTAAAGCTCCTGCCTTTGTTTACTGACCACCAATAATTAGCATGTGTGCCTGACAAGGGCGCTCCTGTCTCCTCACTTCCACACAGAAGAAACCCGCTGGCGGAAGCCTCCTCTGAGCCTGCTGGTCAACCCTACCTATGTCAGCGTGCAGGTAAGGGACAAACCCTGCATTGTGACTGCACTTCTGCTAGAACTGTACAAAGAATCGCCAAGCGAACCAACAACATGCAGCACATCAGCTACTTTGTCTGGAAAGCAACTTTCTATAAACGACGTTATAGTTTCATCTTGACAGTCTACAACCGGAAAAAGTATCAAAGTAGGTTCTAGGTAGGTGTAATAGAAATTCTGTTTAATAATTTGGACAGCATTTTAAACAATTATATGATTGAAGAATGCTTAGTACCAGTCATTAAATTCTACTACCACATTACAATAGGAAATAATCATTTGGAATGCCATTGTCTACAGGCTGAATTCATAGGGAAAGACCAAGGAGTGGGATTCTTGGTTGTTTAAAACTCACCTTAAAGTTATCCCCTCTTCAAAGTCAATATCTTTTTAAATTTTAAAAACTATTTTCATCTCTTCAGGCTGCTATAGCAAAATACCATAAACTACATGGCTTCTAATGGCAGGATCAAAGTACATAATGTGCTCCTACAGGTAATCAGCATGGGCAGGGAGAAGCAGCCAGCCCAGCCACTGCATGCACGCAGGCCACCACTGGGACTCTCCTGTGGGTAGCCAGTGTGGGTCAGGAAAACCAGCTAGCCACACCTTGGAGAGGCTTCTAGAGAAGCCCGCCCTGCAACCCACTGCCTCCTGGGGAACCTGGGTTAGGAGAAACCCAGGTGCCTGACCCATTCCCCTACCTATGGACAGGTAGCCAACATAGGAAGCACCTGGAACCGCACAACTCACTAGTCCAGAGGAATCCAGAGAAATGTCAAGACAAAAGAGCACAAGTCAACCTCTGACCTCTAACCCAAACAGAACAAGTCAAGGAGACTTAGACATGGAAAAAAGTAGAAGTCACACACCTGAAACTTTTGGGATGATGGCAACTAAAGTACAGAAACTACTTCATGAGATTGTAAAAGAAATCAGATTAGAAATATCTCAGGTAAAAGAAGAAATGACAAACATAGTTAAAGGGTTGCTGAGTGTATCTAAAGAAGACATAGATTAAAAAAAATAGGAGCATAGGAGAATGAGGGAAACCTTGAATGAATAATATAGAGAATTGGAATGCATGAAACAGACTCAAAGAGATATCCAGGAAATTAAAAACTCCATTGAAAGCTGGCAACACCACCTGAAAGAAACTGAAGATAAACTTTCAAACCTTGAAGACAGGATGGCAGCTATCATGAAAGGAAAGAACTCTTAAAAATAACAAGGAACCAGGAAATAACAATTCAACGGCTGCAAGATGACACAAAGAAAAATAATTTAAGAATGATAGGTGTCAGTGAAAAAGCAGGAGTCAACACAAATGTCATAAAGAGACTATTTACAGAAGTAATAGCTGAGAACTTCCCAAGCATGGGAAAAAGACCTGACATACAGATAACTGAGGCACTTAGAACTCCAACTAGCCATAACCAAAATAAATCTACACCCAGATATATAATAAAGATCCCAGAAATTCAGCACAAGCACAGAATATTAAAGGCTGTTAGAGAAAAGAAACAGATCGCCTATAAAGGAAAACTCATCAGAATCGTGAGACTTCTCAATACAGACCATCAAATCAAGAAGAGCTTGGAGTGAAGTATTTCAAGTCCTGAAAGAAAACAACCTTCAACCCAGATTGATGTACCCTGAAAAATGATCTTTCAAAATTAGTGGAGAAATAAGATACTTCTATTACAAAGAGCAACTGAATGAATTCATGACCACCAAACCAACACTAGAAAAAGTACTAAAGGACATTCCAGAGAGAGATAAAAATGCCCACTGTCCCAGGAATAGCAGCAAAGTGGGATCACTGAACAGGGCAGACAACTGAATGGAGGGAAAAAGTAGGGAACCAAAAGCAGGAAAAAAGCATGGCAGAGATGACCCAGTGCAAGTTGGCCGAAACCATTAATGTAGATGGCCTCAATTCACCAATAAAAAGAAACACAGGCAGAGTGGATCAAAAACAAGATCTATCAATATGAGGTACACAAGAAACACATTAACTTGAAAGAAAATTCACAGATTGAAAGTCAAAGTAGAGAAAACAATGGTCCATGTGACAGGGAACCTGAAAAAAGCAGGGATAGCTTGCCCATCAACTGCAGAACAGATAAGAAAGAGATGGCATTTTTGTACAATGGAAACTTACTCAGCTATAAAGAAGGATGATCAGGAGGCTCTTGTAGGGAAATGGATGTAACTTGTGATCATGTTCTTGAGTGAAATAGTTCAGACTCACATGGGTGAACATCATATTATCGCCCTAGTATAAAAGACTGAAGGAGTTAGTGGGATCAAAAATGTACAATAGATATTGTGAAAGTGAAAGGGGGAAGAAACGTGTAAAAAGGGAAGATGGTAACCATTGTTAATTCCCAATTCTTTTGTTTTAAAATCCTGTATCATTTTTTATTTGCTTGTTTGTTTGTTTTTGTTTTTGTTTTGCTTTGTTTGTTTGTTTGTTTGTTTTGTGGCACCAGGGATTGAACTCACAGCCTCATGCCTGTGTTTTGTTTTTATTGGTTTTATTCTGTTTTGTCTGATTTTATTACATCTAATGGCATGGGCAGCTATTTTGAAGATAACAAGAAATATTATGATAACCATTGTTGATTTCCTGTTATCTAGTTTTGAAGTCCTGTATTGTTTTCACTGTTTTGTTTTTATTGGCTTTATTCTATTTTATTTTGTTTGGTTTCATTCTCTTAAAAATAAAAAATTTAAATACATATATATATATGTACATATATATATATATAAAATGAATGCTTCCATTTAAAAAAATTTGTTACAGTAAAACACACATTGCCATTCATCCCCCTCAAACTGTCCCCTCACTTCAAACATACTTATTCCATCATTCTTTCCACTTTCTGAAGCAGTTCTGGAAGTCCTCTTTCCTGAGTGGTTTTTTGTTTTTTTCTGTTTTGTTTTTTTGTTTGCTTGTTTTTTGTTTTTATTTTTGTTTTTGTTTGGTACCGGGGATCGAACTCACAACCTCATGCCTGCCAGGCAGGGGCTTATGCCACTGAGCTAAATTCCCAGCCTTTCCTGAGGGTTTTTATAAGGTACAATCAAAAATACAGTGAATCCTGCTGCCGAGTGCCATCCAACAGAAAGGCAGGCTTGTAAAAACATTACCATGTGTCCTCCTCCACCTTATTCACCAAATCTGGTACCATGTGATTTCTGACTTTTCTCCAAGGTCAAAATGACCATGAAATCAATTCAGGACATCGAGATGGTCACAATAGGACCACTAAAGACTCTCAGGAAAGAGGACTCCAGAGCTGCTGCAGAAACTGGCAAGAACGATGGGATGAATGTTTCAAGTAAGGAGAGTTAATGGCAATGTAGGAATTAATAGCAACGTGTCTTTTATTGTAATAAATTTTTTAAGAATTCATGGTATTTTTTATCATACCACAGAAACAGCATAAATTTATTCCTCACAGTTTGGTGGCTAGAAGTCCAAAATCAAGGTTTGGTATATGTCTTAGTTACTTTTCGCTCGTTGCCAAGACAAAATACCTGACGCCCAAAATTAGGGAAGGAAAGGTTTATTCTTACAGTTTCTCGGGAGTTTCAGTCCATAAAGTGGGCTCCAAGGCAGCATGGGATGACGGGGTTACAGTTCATGGCGGCTGCAAGCTGCAAGCCGCAATCCGCGCTGGCGAGAGAGAGGGTGGCGGAAGAGGAAGCCGGGAAGCAAGCAAGAGGAAGACCCGCCTTCCCTTATACTGTATCTCAGCTCCACCCCTGGGCGGGTGTAGCAGTCACGTCATTAATCCTGGTGCTAGACAACAAACTGATCACAAGCATCAGACTCAGCCCCATCAAAAGTATGAGGACTTGGGGGTACATAGCA
>RJWM01051258.1:0-10485 GCA_004363535.1 Dasyprocta punctata
ACCTATGTATGTATGCATCTATCTATCTATCTGTCTGCCTGCCTGTCTATCTACCATCTAGTATCTATCTATCATTTGAATACCAGTACTCAAAACACAATGAGAGGTGACAAACTTAGATTTACTTGTTTCTTAATGCATACCCAGCAGTTTCAAAAACAAATATGTAACACCATGATCACCAACAATATGTTGCCCTACGCATTTTGGTAATACTTTTGTTGTAGTTTCTCCACTGAGGGGATCTCTCGCTAAGAATATACAGACAAATGATTGGGGTTTAGAGTCAATTGTAATGGTTTTATTCTGAACATGCCACCAAATAGAAAAAATATATAGGCCCAATTTTTCTAAAACAATTTTCAATTTATTTTTTATTTTGAAGAGAATAAAACCAAACAAAATAGAATAGAGTCAATCAAAAACAAAAAAACAATGAACATAGTACATGACTTCAAAAAAAGATAAAAGGAAATCAATAATGGCTACCATAGTGTCTCTTGTTATCCTCAAAATAACTGCCCATACCATCAGGCATAATAAAATCAAACTAAATAGTACAGAATAAAACCAATATAAACAAAACAATGGAAGCAATACAGAACTTCAAGACAATAGTAAAACAACAGTGTTTACCATAATGCCTCTTGCTATCTTCTAGGTAGTTGCCTATATAATTAGATATAATACAATCAAACAAACCAAAATAGAATAAAATCACTAAAGATAAAACAATGAAAGCAATACAGGGCTTCAAAACAAAACAATAGGAAATCAATAATGGCTGTCATAATATATTTTGTTATCTTTGAAATAACTACCCATGCCATCAAATATAATAAAATTAGATAAACTGAAACAGAGTAAAATAAAGCTAAACGAAACAATGAAAACTATAAGGGATTTAAATCACAATAATAGATTAACAATCATTACCACCTTTCCTTTTTAGACATTTCCTCCCCTTTCACTTTCACAACATGTATTGTGTATTTTGGGTTCCTCTAACTTCTTTGGCTTTTTATACTAGGGAGGCAACATGATGTTCACCCATGTGACTCTGAATCATTTCATCCATGAGCATGACCTCCAGCTGTATCCATTTACCTGTAAGAGCCTCGAGGTTATCTTTCTTTACAGCTGAGTAGCTTTCCATTGGATAAAAATGCCATGTTTTTCTTGTCCACTCTGCAGCTAATGCGCAAGCTAACCCTACTTCTTTCTGGTTCTCTGTCACATAGAGCATTGTTCTCTCTCCTTTAACTTTCAGTCTATAAATCCCCTTTCGAGTTAAATGTGCTTCTTGTATAAAGAATATTGGTGGATCCTGTCTGATCCACTCTGCCTGTGTTTCTTTTTATTGGTGAATTGAGGCCATTTATGTTAATGGTTATGGCCACACATGCACTGCTTCGTCCCTGCCATGCTGTTTTCCTGCCATTGGCTGCCTACTTTTCCTCTCCATTCAGTTGTCTAACCCAAGGTGATATCCCTCTGCCACTTTTCCTGGAGCTGTGGTCTTTCTTATATCTCTCAAGAACATCCTTCAGTATTCTTTGTAGGGTTGATTTGGTGGTCATGAATTCCTTCAGTTGTTCTTTGTCATGGAAGTATCTTGTTTCTCTGTTAATTTTGAAAGATAGTTTTGCAGGGTACATCATTCTGGGTTGGAAGTTGTTTTCTTTCAGGACTTCAAATACTTCACTCCAAGCTCTTGACTTGATGGTTTGTGTTAAGAAATCCATAGTGATTCTAATGGGTTTTCCTTTGTAGGTGATCTGTTTCTTTTCTCTAACAGCTTTTAATATTCTGTTCCTGTCTTGAATTTCTGGAATCTTGATTATATGTCTGGCTGTAGATTTCTTTTGGTTATGGCTAGCTGGAGTTCTATATGTTTCACTTCCTTTTCCCATGATTGGGAAGTTTTCTGATATTATTTCTGTAAATAGACTTCTAATGTCATTTGTGTTGACCCCTGCTTTTTCACTCACATCTTTTATTCTTAAGTTATGTTTCTTTGGGTTGTCTTGCAGCCATTGAATTGTTACTTCCAGGTTCCTTGTTACTTTTAAGAGATCTTTCCTTTGGCAATCACAAGCTGCATACCTGTCTTCAAGGTTTGAAAGTCTATCTTCAGTTTCTTTCAAGTGGTTTTGCCAGCTTTTAATGGAGTTTTTAATTTCCTGGATATGTCTTTGAATCTGTTTCATGTATTCTAAATCTTTTTTGTACTGTTTATTCAAGGTTTCCCTCATTTTCCTATGCTCCTCCATTTTTATCTGTCTTCTTTAGAGATGTTTAACAATTATTTTATTGTTTTTCATTTATTCTTTTACCTGAGTTAGTATTTCTGTTCTAATTTCTTTTGTAGCCTGATGAAGTTGTTTCTTTTCTTCAGTTGCCATCACCTCAGAAATTTCAGGTGTGTGACTCCTGATCTCTTCCGTGTTTGCATCTCCTGGACTTGCTCTGCTTGGGTTGGAGGCCAGAGACTGCTCTTTGCTTCTTCATCTTGACATACACCTGGGTTCTTCTGGGCAAGTGGGTACTGGGGTCCCAGGCACTTCCCACATTGGCTACAATCTCTCTGAAGTGAGACTGTTTGGTTCTTCCAGACAGTGCTGGCAATGGGTATCTGATGGTGGCCACTGGGTGTGCTGGTGCAGGGCTGCCTGCTGCTTTTCCCAGCCTGCGTTGGCTCCCTGATGGCTGGTGGAATGCACACGGGGGCAGGGCTGCTGCCACCTGAGGACCTGGGCTGGTCACCAGTGGGATCCTCCACCCCTAGAGTGTGCATAGGGGCAGGGCCCGCCTCAGCTTCCAGACCCAGCTGGCTACTGGGGAAGGGAACCTGTGATGGTGCTAGGATGCACGTGGGGGCGGGGCTCAGTCTGAGCAATTTCCATGGGTCTGCGCCCAGCTAAGAGCTACTGGAGGAAGTCAGCAGCAGTTCTGGTTCTGGGCTTATCCAGCCCAACTCCAAAATGGCTCCCGGCCAATGGGTCTCTCCCATGGGAGGACCAAGTCCTCCGCACTCACCACCAGCCAGTTCAGTCTTCCAGGTCCACCGCTCCCCTCACTGCAGCTCCCCTCCAATGCTGCCTCTCTCTGCAGAGGCTTCCATGGTTACCAGACAACATGTCACCTTGATCGTGTGCCCCCAGGTTCCAGCAGTTCCTCTTGCACAGTGGGTTCCACTCCAGGCAAAGGTACTGCCAGCTACTGCCTTCGTCTTCATTTAAGTTTTTCTTTTTTACCCTTTCTGTGGGCTTCAGTTCTCACTTTAGATTCTTCTTGGGTCCAGGGGACCCACTTCCTTCCTTCTTGTCTTCCATGTGGTACTATATTCTAGCATCTGGACTATATCTCTCAGAGAGGCTGTTTGCTCTGCTGCTTACTCTTCCACCATCTTCCTGGAAGTCAAATTTTCAATTTTTAAAAAGATTTCATTTCAAAATTTTATAAAACAAAATATATTCGGAGGTATCTAGTTTCTAAATTCGTCCCTTCTGTAATATTTCTACTTCCTTTCCCAGCTATACACACAATGAAAAGCAAAATGTTATGTTCTTGCTTTTGGAAGACAAATGGTAACAAGCTATACACATATTATCTTTATTTTAGAAAGCAAAATATTTCAGAAAATTTCAAATTAAGATACAGAGATACTCCTTATTGCTTTTCAGGACTGCCTAGTACTCCACTGTGGAGTACTGTGGGCTATTACAGTCTCTTCACCTAGTCTCCATCTGCTGTCTATCTGGTTTGTTTCTAGTCTACTGATATGTAAATTACTCTCATAAAGAGTACCTAGAGCATATGTTTTAAAAATACTTTTACGTATTTATTTTTTACATCAATTCTTAGAAGTGGAATTGTGAGGCCAAAGGGTAAATGAGTATTTATTCTGGAAATTACTATCTATGCCTACATGAGTGCTTATAAATCTGCATTACCACCAGGAATACATGAAAATGCCTGATTCTACCTGTAACTTTGACAGCACTGTGTTGTCAAACATTTCTTTTGTTCTAATTTAATAGATGAGAAATATTATCTTATTACAATTTTACTCCTCATCCCTCGCATTGTGAGTAGATGATGTGAGAACATTTGCAAAGATTATGAGTCATACGCATTATGATTCATATTTTGCTGTGAACTTTATGCTCATATTCTCATAAACTTCATGTGACTATTTGAAGCCCATTACTCTTCAAAACTGTTTTAATTTTCTTTCTATTTCTGTAACTCCTTTGTACATTAGAAATACTGCTTTTGAAAAAAATTGCAAGTTATTTTCCAATATATCAAATTTCTTTGTACTTTACTTAGTTTTTTTGTTCCCAGAAAAAAGATTTTATTTCAGTGTAACTACATTGATCTTATCAGTCCACTTATGTCTCCAGATTTTAAGTAATAAGGAAAGTTATTCACAGTTCTTGAAGATAATTTCTCCAAATATTCTTCTATTATTTTTCAAATTTTATTTTAAAATGGCTATAGATTCACAGAAAATTGCAGACTTTTCCTCAATTGTGTGAAGGTCCATGTGATCTTTATTCAATTTCTCCCATCATCTTTCATGAATATTTATTACACATAAATACACATCTTACATAATTATAGTACAACATCTAAATAAAAGGAACCATTGCAACCCATCTCATCCTGGGATTTCACCACAAGGTTTCACATGCAAGCATTCATTTGTGCATGCTCATGTGCATGCGTGTGTGTGTATGTGTGTCTGTGTCTGTGTGTGTGTTATTCGATGCAGTTCTTTCCCTGAGTAGACTGGTTAACCAATAACACAATCAGGAAACAGATTTTCTTTTTATTTGTTTATTTATTTTTTTACCTTAAACAAAAGAAAAGTAAGAAACCAAAGCAAAAAATTTCACAACCAGCCAGTAAGAGAGTAACAATCATCAGCACATCGCATATTTTTATATTCACAGAAATTATTTAGGATAAAAGATATGGACATGAAACATTATCCAAAACATTATTAGCACAAAACTTTTGCCTCAATGAATCAAGAAAAACCAGCTATATGGCTATCTTTTTGTTATGATTGTTCTATTGTTTTCAAATAAATATTTCACATTAAAAATGAAAGCTGAAGATGACCCTGAGAAAACTAATTTTCACTCAAAATTCTTTTTCTTTAACTGTCTTAACTAATTTTTTATATACATAGATTTCATTTCAGTTCATCAACCAAGTGCAGCAATGTGATGGTTACATATGTGACGTATTTAATTCACCAAGGAGTATATTTTCAGTACTCATCCACTTAAGAGTGAAAATGTCTAGTTTATTGTTCTTTATAGCTGAGTAGTATTCCATTATATAGAAATACCACATCTTTTTTGTCCATTCCTCAGTTGAGGGGCATTTAGGTTGTCTCCAAGATCTAGCTATTATGAAGTGGGCAGCTATGAATGTAGGTGCACATATATCATTGTGGTAGGATGTTTTTAATTCTTTTGGGAAGATACCCAGAAGGGGAACAGCTGGGTCAGATGGGACCTCCAACCCTAGCTTTTTGAAGAATCTCCACACTGACTTCCACAGTGGTTGCACCAGCCTGCCTTCCCACCAACAGTAGAGAAGTGTTCCTTTTTGCCCACAGCCCCTCCAGCACTTGTTATTGGTCGACTTCTTAATACTAGCCATTCTTTCTCGGGTGAGGTGGAATCTCAGAGTTACTTTCATTTGCATCTCTTGAATGACCAGTGCTGTTGAACATTTTTTCACATATTTATTTGCTGTTTGTACTTCTTCATCTGAGAAGTGTGTGTTCATCTCAGATGCCCATTTTTAGACTGGGTCTTTAAATCTTGGAAGACTGATTTTTTAAAGTTCTTTATACATTTTTGATATTATCCTTTATCTGATGGACAGCTGGCAAACATTTTCTCCCAGATTGTGGGTAGTCTCTTCACACTGTTGGTGGTTTCTCTTGCTGTGCAAAAGTTTTTCAGTAGGATGAGATTCCATTTGTTAATTCTTTGTGATAATTGCTGTGCAGTCTGGCTTTTATTCATAAAGTCTTTGCCTACACCAATGTCTTCAAGAATTTTACCTACTCTGTCTTCCAGTGGATTTAATGTTTCTGTTTTAATGTTGAGATCTTTAATCCACCTAGATTTTGACTTAGTACATGGTGAAAGATATGGGTCCGTTCTTAATCTTCAGTAGGTGGAAAGTCAGTTTTTCCAACACCATTTATTGAAAAGGCTATCTTTCTTCCAGTGAATGTGTTTGGCACCCTTGTCAAAGATAAGATAGCTTAGTGTGTTTGGATTTGTTTCTGGATCTTCTAACCTATTCCATTGATCCTCGGGTCTGTTTTTTTGCAAGTACCATACTGTTTTTATCACAGTAGCTTTATAGTATAATTTCAGGTCAGGAATTGTGATGCCCCCTGTCTTGTCTTTGTTGCCCAGGATTGCCTTTGCTATTCTAGGTCTCTTCTGGTTCCAAATGAATTTTAGGATTGTTTTCTCTAATTCTGTAAGATAATGTTATTGGTATTTTAATTGGAATTCATGGAATCTGTATAACAGTTTTGGAAGTATGGCCATTTTGACTATATTGATTCATCCTACCCATGAGCATGGTATATCTCTCCATCTTCTAATATCATCTTCAATCTCCTTTTTCAGAGTACTATAGTTTTCAGCATAGAGGTCTTTTACATCTGTCATTAGATTGATTCCTAAATATTTCATTTTTTTGGATGCTATTGTAAAAGGTATTGTTTCCCTAATTTCTCTCTCAGTGAGATTGTTATTCATGTACAAAAATACTACTGATTTTTGAGTATTGACTTTGTAACCAGCTACGTTGCTAAATCCACTTATTAAATTTAGAAGTCTCTTGGTGGAATTTTTGGGATCTTCTAGGTAGAGTATCATGTTAGCTGCAAATAATGCTAGTTTAACTTCTTGCTTTCCTATCTTTATTCCTTTTATTTCTTTCTCTTGTCTAATTGCTCTGGCTAAAGTTTCCAGAACTATGTTGAATAAGAGTGGAGAGTGTGGACATCCTTGTCTTGTCCCTGATTTTAGAGTGAAAACTTTCAGTTTTTGTCCATTTAGTATGATGTTGGCTATTGGCTTGTCATAGATAGTTTTTATCAGATTGAGATAAAGACCATCTATTCCAATTTTCTGTAGAATTTTTATCATAAATGGGTGCTGGACTTTATCAAAAGCTTTTTTTACATCTATTGAGATAATCATATGACTTTTATCATTGGCTCTGTTAATACGACATATTACATTTATGGATTTACATATGTTGAACCATCCCTTCATCCTCGGGATGAATCCCACTTGATCATGTGTACAATCTTTCTGATGATTTGCTGCAGTCTATTTCTTAGGTGGATCCTTCTCTGGTTTTGGAATCAGAGTAATACTTACTTCCAAAATGAATTTGGGAGTATTGCTTCCCTTTCAATTTCATTAAAGAGTCTGAGAAGTAGTGGTGTTAGCTCTTCACTAAATTTATTGTATAATTCAGCAGTGAATCCATCAGGACCTGGGTTCTTCTTTGTTGATAATTTTTTAATTACATCTTTAATTTCATTTATTGATATTGGGTTGTTTAGGATTTTTAAATCACCTTGGTTCAACTTTGGTAATTCATATGTATCTAAGAGTTTGTCCATTCCTTCCATACTTCCCATCTTATTACAATACAAGATTTCAAAGTAGGTATAGGTAATTTTCTAGATTTCTACAGGTTCTGTTGTGATTTCACACTTTTCATTCCTAATTGCATGAGTTTCAGTCCTTTCTTCCCTTTTTTAAATAAGGTTGGCCAAGGGTCTATCAATTTTATTTAATCTTTCAAAGAACCAACTCTTCAATTCATTGATCCTTTGTATTGTTTTTTTAGTCTTCAGTGTGTTAATTTCTGCTCTGATCCTTATAATTTCCTCCCTTGTACAAGCTATGGTTTAGCCTGCTCTTCTTTTTCCAGAACTTTGAGGTTCAACATTAAGTTGTTTATATGAGCTTGTTCTGTTTTCCTGGCATGGGTATTTACTACTATAAATTTCCCTCCTAAGACTGTTTTCATTGTGTCTCACAAGTTCCGATACATTGTATTGTCATTGTCATTCAAATGTAAAAATTGTCTAATTTCTCCTTTAATTTCATCTGTGACCCACTGATTATTCAGTAGTGTGCTATTTAATTTCCATGTGTTGATGAAGTTCTTGTGGTTTCCTTTGGCACGGATTTCCAATTTCACTGCACTGTGGTCTGATAGCATGCATGGGATAATTTCAATTCCTTTACATTTACTTAAGCATGTTCTATGAACCAGTATATGGTCTATTTTGGAGAATGTTCCATGTGCAGCCGAAAAGAATGTGTATTCTGGTGTTGTAGGATGGAAGACTCTATAGACATCTACTAAGTCCATTTGCTCAAAAGTTTGAATTCTAATATTTCATTATTGATTTTTTGTCTAGTTGATCTGTCTTTTTGTGACAGTGGGGTATTAAGGTCTCCCAAAACAATTGTATTAAGGCTTATTTGATTTTTCATGTCCATTAATAATTGTTTTATATAACTGGGTGCACTAATATTTGTTGCATACATATTTATGATTGTTATCTCTTCCTCTTGGATTGTTCCCTTTACCAAGATATAGTGACCTTCTTTGTCTCTCTTAATCAGTCTTGGCATAAAATTAACTTTATCTGCAAATAGAATAGCTACCCCTGCTTTTTTCTGGAGTCCTGTTGCATGGAGTATTGTTTTCCATCCTTTGACTTTCAGTCTATGGCTATCTTTTTGAATTAAATGTGTTTCTAGTATATAGCATATTGTTGGATCTTGCTTCTTCATCCATTCTGCCAGTCTATGTATTCTGACTGGTGAATTGAGACCATTAACATTGATGGTTAAAACTGATACGTATTGACTTACCCTTATTGTGTAGTTTTCCTATTATTGGTTCCCCCCCTTTTTTTTTTCCTTTTTCCCTTCTCTGTAATTGTTTGCCTTTCCTGGTGGATTACTTATATTGGGGTTCATGGAGCTGTAGTACTTATCATCCCTTTCTAAAATGTCCTTCAAAACATTTTAGAGTGTTGGTTTATTGGTCGTGAATTTCCTTAAATGTTCCTTATCATGGAAGTATTTTGTTTCTCCCTCTATTTTGAAAGACAGTTTTTGCAAGATACATCAATCTGGGTTGAAAGCTGTTTTCTTTTTGAACTTGGAGTACTTCACTCCAAGCTGTCCTTGACTTGGGAGTTGTGCTGAGAAGTCCACTGTGATTCTGATGGGCTTTCCTTTATAGGTGATTTGTTTCTTTTCCCTAACACCTTTTAAAATTTTATTCTTGTGTTGAATTTCTGGAATCTTGACTATGATATGCCTGGAAGTGGATTTTTTTTTATCATTGCTAATTGGAGTTCTATATGTCTCACTTATTTGTATGTCAAATTCTTTATCTCTACCAGGAAAGTTTTCTGACACGATGTCTGTAAGGATGTTTTTTATGTCATTTGTATTATCTCCTGATTGTTCACTGACTCCAATTAATCTTAAGTTATTTTTCTTTGTCTCATCAAGCAACTGCTGGATTGATTTCTCATGTTCCCTTGCTAGTGTTAAGAAATCTTTCTTTTCCTGGTCACTAACTGCAAGCCTGGCTTCAATATCTGAGATCCTGTCCTCACATTGGCCTAATCTGCTTTGAATACTTCAATGGAGTTTTTATTCTCCTGAATATCTGCTTGAATCTGCTTTATGGAATCCATTTGCTTCCTATGTTGTACTTCCATAATTTGCTTAAGATCGTTTATTTTTTGTCTGTGTCTGCTGTAACATCACTAAGCATGGTGTGTATTTTGGTAATCTCTGTGGTTATTTGAGAGATTAATATCTGATTTTATTTTTTCCAAAGCCTCATTCAATTGCTCTGTTACCACTTCTGAGAAACCTGGTAAGGGGTTTTTGGATTTTCCAGCCTCATTGCTCCCTGGGTTTGCTTTTGGTGAACTGGGTGTCTGAGCTTGTGTCCTGTTTAAGTGTCTTTTCATTTCTTTTCTTTTTTAGTTTAGTTCCTAGAGTGATACCTGTTAGTTGCCTGCAGTAGGTTACTTTAATGGTGGTATTAAGGACTTCCAGTTGATGAGCACTTCCCAGAGATACCTTCCAGGTGTAGCTCTGAGTCTATTGGAAAACCCCACCTCCTCAGCTTGTCAGAGATGAGAAACCACTGCTCACCTAGCCCAGTCCCTGGTTCCTTGCCACTATGCCTCAGATCTCTCCATGACCCCCAGTCAATCTCAGTCCTGGCCCATCAGGGCCAACAGCTATCCAGATCAATCGAGTTAATTCTGGCTACAGTGGCATGCACAGCACCAAACACAGCCAACAAAACAGGAAACTGAGCCAACCCCTGATTTGCAGCCCTCAACCCTATGAACTGAATTTGTAACCATACATC
>RJWM01051259.1:0-10488 GCA_004363535.1 Dasyprocta punctata
TTTTTTTTTTTTTTTTTTGGTCTTTTTGAGACAGGGCTTCCCTATGCAGCTCGGGTTGACCTTGAACTCACTTTGTAGCCCTGGCTGGCCTGGAACTCTCAGTGTCCTCCTGCCTCAGCCTCCTGAGTGTTGGATTACAGGCATGTGCCACCACACCAGGCAATCTAAAGAGCTCTTCCCGGACCTCATTGAGATTCAGTGGAGCTTGTATTTGTAATCCCAGGGAAAAGTTACGGGAATTCCACTAGGTAATTCCAAACTATCACTTCCAGTGCAGTCCATGGCAAGAATAAAGAAACAAACACATATTTGTAGATGTGGGGAGCCAAGGGGATCCTAAACCCAGTCAGAACAATGGCTAACCAAACAAAGTCCCTGACCCAGGGCCAAACTCGAGTTTTATTAATTTGTGAAGAGAAGAGTGGCTCTGGGATGAGTGCTGTGAGCTGGGCCAGGTAGAAGGTGAGATGACACCTCTGCAACATGCAGAGAGAGAGAGCTATGCAGAAAGAGTAGTCTGCATAACACAGTTTGAGGAAGTGTTTTGTGTGTGGGGGTCAATGCTTCAGTTCTGATGTGTAGTCTTCATGCCCTGAGAGGGCCTCTTTCTTGAGGCTCAATCCCAGCTGCAGCGGGCCATCGCTGACCTGTCACAGTGCTTTAAAAACTACACATCAGCACCTCTGCTAGTCTCATTTGCATTGCTTAAAGTCAACTGAGGAGATAAAGAAATATCCAGCCAGGTCTGTACATATCAATAGACAGAAATAGGGCCAGGCTTAGCCAAAATGGAGACAAATGCTCTTCTTTCAAGGAGAGCTATCCTAGTGGTCCTCCACAGGCCAGAATCTCATGTTCTTGTATTGCTTTGTTTTATAATCCCAAAGATTATAATCCAAGTTGATCATTTACTTTAGGAAACTGACTTTAAAACAAATGACTCGACTATTTCCAAAATTTAAATCCGTCTCTAATGAAAAAAATCTACCATTAGTATATTCAAAAGAATGTGCTGTAAATTCTTAAATTAATTCCAAAGAGACAAGTCCAAAAATGTTTTAAAAGGGGCATCATACTGAAGTAAATGAATAATTCCCCAATGTGACCATTCAATTAAATGCATAAATTTTGTTAAGGTTTCTAAAATTTAGGCATACCATGGTGACTTGGTTCATGAATTTAATTCTTTCCATGATTCTGCTCACAAACTGCACTGCATGAGAACTGAATCAATTTTCTCATAAGGACAACATTGAACTTAACCACTGAATTTTATTTAGTTCTTGTCCAATTCAGATTACAGCCAGAATCATGGAAGGAATTGCAGTAAGTTCATGAACCGAGGTGCCACTGTACTCTAAAATGAACTTACACATATTTTGCTTTGTAGCACTATATATGTATATCAGTTAATTAAAATTGATTCATTATAAGCTTTACAAATAATTTGTAACAGAACCATATATTCCATGGGGAGAAATTAGTACCTATTTGGAAGTATATGGTGCTGGATTAAATATTTTAAACTATGTAAACAGTTATACAAATAAATTTACTGTAGTATTCTATGACTCCATTAAATTCTCTTGAGGTTCTTACTTTAAAAATAGGCTTTCCTTAAAAGGGCACTAACAAGATATCCCTAATTACATGATATTACAAGTGATAAATCTGTTAAGAAGAAGAAAGAAGAGGGAAGTAAGAAAGAGAGCAGGAGGGAGGAGAGAGGTAGGCAGAAAAGAAAGAAGAAAGTAGAGAGAAAAATTAAATCAGAAATATTGACAGTTTCATTTATAAATGTAAAGATTTCTAAATTTCAGCCAATATTCCAGTACTTTCACATAGTATTTCTATGATTTGAGTGTGTCCTTCAAAGTCCATGCACTGGACACTTAGGCCCCAATGCAATAGTGTTAATGTATAAGACTTTAGAGGTGATTAATATATAGAGAGAACCACCTTGTGAATGGACTAAGGCTTTTTGGGTAGAAGTGGCTTAGGTGTAAGAGGACCATGCTATGGTTTAGATCTAAGATGTTCTCCAAAAGTCTCATATGTTCAGAGATAGGACTTTTAGAAAATGATTGAATCAGAAATTCACTGACAAATTCATACCCAAATGCACTGTTAGAAGGTAGGGCTGGGTCAAAAAAGTGGATCACTAGGAGTGTGACCTGGAAGGTATATCTTCCTCTCCATCTTCTCCCTGCATGGTCTCTGCTTCTTGGCAGCCTTGAATTGAGCACCTTTTCCTCTACCATGGCCCTCTGCCATCTTGTTTCTGTTTTCGAGCCTGTTGAGCATGGACTGAAACTGTGAGCCAAAATAAACCTCTCCTTCTTTAAATTGCAGGTGCTAGGTGCTAGGTATTACATCTCAGTGACTAGGAAGTGACTAGGACTTTTCTGTTTCATAAGCTTTTTTCCCACATAGTGTCTTCCACCATGGCATAATACAGAAATTCAACTTTCGCCAGACACAACCCCTGCATCTTGGACCTCCAAGACTCCAGAACCAAGTGCCAAATAAATAGTTTGCAATTTTACCCTTTCTGTGCTATTGTGTTACAGCAGTAGAAAACAGATTAACACAATATTCACTACAAAAAATTTAGTAAAAAAAATACTTCTCAGCTCCCTATAGTTTTATTTCCAAACTTAATTGACAATTAGTAAGATGAGCATATTTTTTGAGCTGTTGTTAGGTTTATAATTTGAATTTGGTAGCCAATTTGCCCAGACTGGTCAATTCCTTCAAGCTAATACTGGTATTATTTTCTGATGTCTTTAATAGGCAACTTCAAGTAATTTACTAGCTAATTGAGTCAAAAGTGGTAAATCAGGGTAATAGACAAGTTCATTCACTGTGATATCAGAAAAAACTACTATGGTATATCATGCAAACAGTAACCTAGGAAACTAAAGGAGAAAGTGGGCTTAAAAAGTTGCTGGCATCACAGAATGTGCTGCTTTATTATTTTGCTGAGTTGTGTTGGGTCTTCATTCTATGCCAGGAAGACTTTTCACAATGGACTAGTAAACCAACCTTTGCATATTTCAAGGAAAATAAGAAAATTATTTGTAGTGGGATAGCTTCAAGCTGAACTAAAAAGCACTTTTGTGGAAGTCAGTATCAAGGAAGATTACACTCAATAGAGAACAGCTCAGGAGAGGAAGAGGCTCCATTCTGTTACAATGAAGAGAAAGCTTCTTATCTCAAATTATTTCAGAGATATGAGTTGCTCCAGAAACCCAGCACTAGTTATAAAACATTGGCCTTGAAACTGCCACTGGGGAAAATGGAAACTAGCAAAGTTTAACTATATTTCCTTGAAGTTCCCTAGGGTTTTTCTTTATGCCCAAGGTATTTCTGATAGAAACAGCCTTGGGAGACAACAGTGTTGCTTTGAAAATGACCCTCATCTTTTTGTAACATTGAGAAAAATATTTACATGCTTTAGTTCTTACACTTCTGCTTGTTTTTTGAGTAAAATTTATTTCACTCAAAATATTTTCTTAGCTAAGTGTGGTGGCACTTGTAATCTGAGCAATCCAGGAGGCTGAGGCAGTTTCATCCTTGCCTGGGAATTTAGTGACTTAGTGACAGTTTGTCTCAAAATAAACAAATAAAATAGGCTAGGGATGTAGCTCAGTGTGAAGGCCCTGGAATCAATCCACATTATTAAATTTTTTTCATCTCCTAATTAGTTAGCTTATTAAATTTTGCTAACCTTCTAAATTTTGTTTAAATTATTGATTCAGCATTAAAATTTTATGGCCAAACTAATATATGAATCATTTACACATGTAATTATTGAGCTGTAGCTCCTGATTTCTGGATTGGGATTTATTATAGTCACTTTCAAACTCAACTTTCTTTCTATTCTCAGAATTACCACCTTTACTCTGTACTGGTGACTTTGTGCTGGCTGTCCCTTCCATATGAAATTATTCTTCCTGTGCCCAGGAAGAGAGAAAAGTAACTAATACAAGTATTAGAGTAAAGGCTTAGCTAGAGGAAAGCCTTCAGAACAGTGGAGAGAAATCAGTAAGTTGATTAGCGTAAGTACAGCTATGAAAACATTAAAAAGCCCCTTGCTCTTAAGAAGCTTCTTTGTAGTTGGGGAGGAGATAGACTATTAAAATTAATAAACAAACAAGAAAAAGAGCAGATGATACTAATGCTACAGAGAACCAATAAAAGACAGTATGATAGAGAAGGACAGAGGTCTATGCTAGACTGACTGCTCCTCCTCTCTAGAGAGTCAACAGTTGAGCTGAGAAATGAGTAAGAAGGATGCAGACCTGCAGAGATCAGGAAGAATCATTTCAGACTGAGGGGAGAGCCAGTACAAATTCAGCCATGCAGAAGGAAGGTGATAATTCTGGGAACAGGAAGAAAGTCAAGCTTGAGAGTGAGCAGAGTAAATCCTGGTCTAAAAATCAGGAGTTATGTACTGTTGATGGAAATGAGAAACATTAATGGGTTAAATTTTCATCTAAATTCTGACTCCTTCCAATTAGTTTTTCTTCCTCTAATATGTCTGCTTTCAATATAGCCTGAGCTTCACTGTTAATTATCTAAAATAGCTTATCAACTGATTGAAATTCTTGTTTAAAAAATAAATTTCTTTTTTTGTACAGGGGATCACACTCACAACCTTGTGCCTGCCAGGCAGGCACTTTTGCCACTGAGCTAAATCCTGGCCCTCAAAAAATTTATGCCATATGCTTAGGAAAAATTTTAAACTATTTAGTTTGAGATTTACTGACTTCCAAAAACTTACACTGACCAACTTACTGATCTCTCTTCTTTGTTCTGAATGTTTTCCTCTAGCTAAACCTTTACTTCGATATTTGTGTTACTTATTTTTCTGTTGTTGTTGAGATGAAGTACCCAGTGCCCAAATTAAAGAGGGAAAGATTTATTTAGCTCACAGTTTGAGGAGGTTTCAGCCTGTAATCAACTGGCTCAAAGACATGGTGGCATAGCACAGGGGCAACTATTCATGGCAGCAGAAGACAGCAAAAGCAACAAGAGCAAAAAAGAGGAAGGGCAAGCCTCTTTTTCTCCCTTATATTGTAAGCAGGTTACCTATCCTAGGGCAGGGGTAGCACTCACACCATATCCTTGCCCTCCTCTTGCATAGACTGAGGATGTTTACAAAGTGAAGACCCTGGCCCCTGCTGAGTCACTTAGTTAAGCATCTAAACTTCTCAAGTTGACACAATGAATCAACTATCACAATAACCTAGGGTGTAAACAGCTGCCCTAGGGCATGTCCTGTACACCCTGGGATATACAACTGCTGAATCATTTAATCAAGCATCTAAACTTCTGAAGAAAATTCATTTTATTTTATTATTTTGATCTACTTTTTATGCTATTCTCCAGTATCAATCATGAATTTTTTCCTCCTTCCTACATATTCCTATCAATTTCTATCAGAAGTCTTTCTGTAACTAGCCAAAGAAAACTCAACACAAAATGGCTTAAAGAGAAAAAGAAACTTCTTGGCTCAAGTTGTTCAGAGTTCTAAAGTAAATTAAACTTCAGGCACAGGCTGATTCAAAGATTCATGATGTATTTACTCTGTGATTATCTTGATGCTTTATGGCCTCTTTTGCTGACTTCATTCTCAGGTTGGGTTCCTTCATGATAGCAAATTTAGCTGAAGATATTCTAGGGTTTATACTGAATAGAATAATGTTTCCCCCAGCAACTTTCTCTCCTACACCTGAGATCATGCCTGAACAAACCAAGGACCCAGGGAATAGGCCCACTCAGAACTCAAATAATGACTCTACATTTAAACCACATGGGGAGGAGCCCCAGAGAAAACCACGCTGTTAGTACTGGAATTGAAAGAATAAATGCTAGAAAGACAACCCTGAGACATGTATGCTGCACAAGAAAAGTTTTCTAAAAACTCTGAAAGCAGAAAAGGTGAATATATAGGCAACAAATTTTGGCCACCACACCAACCTTCCAAGCACCAATTAGATCCTGCCTCCTTCATAGAGCATCCTCAAGTTACTCCAGCCAGAAGCAAATACTCTGCCTCAGGATTTCTATAGCACTTATTGCTTTCATTGCCATTTCACACTTACTTTATATTCTTAATGGTATCATTTTATGTGTATATTTGTAATTCTCTGATCTAAACACTTAAAATTACACCATGCATTACCTTTCTCTGTGCATTATAGTATACCCAGTATGTCACTAGACCAGAGTATTTTATGCTTAATAAAAGTCTATTGCTTAATTGAGTGGTTTCAAAAAAAAATAAGTAAGAACCAGGCTGACTTTATTTTTTTTTTATTTAAGAGAAAAAAAAGACACATATAAGAAAGACAAAAAGCAAAAGAGACAAACAAATGACTAGAGTAAATGCACAACAGTAACATTATAGGTTTATAAAACAGGATGATAGAAACTTTACAATGGTTGCAATATCGTGTATCATTATCTTCAAAATGGTTGTTTACATTAACAGATATAGTCACATAAAATTGATCTAATCATATGAGTATTAACTGTTCTTTCTCAGTAACTAATGCACTCAGCAGTATGTTCGTTTTAGTTATCTTACATATACATATATACAGATTTATATCTTTTCCTCTTCCCTTCCCTCTTTCTCCCCTTTCCCTTCCCAATTACTTTTGCTCTTCAAGCTGTTTTTTTACATTTACATAGTATTTATTATAGATTTTGGATCATATATACTTTTTCAGTTTCTTACACTAGGGAGACAATATGGTATTTACACATGTGTGCTTGATTTATCTCACTTATGAGTATGGTCTCAAGTTGTGACCATTTACTTATAAAAGTCTCAATGCAATCTTTCTTAATAGCTGAGTAGTATTCCATTGTATAAAAATACCACATCTTTTTTATCCATTCTTTAATTGATGGGCACTTGGGTTGTTTCCAAGATCTGAGTATTACAAATTGGGTTGCTATAAACATGGGTACACAAATATCACTGTGGTATGATGTTTTCAATTCTTCTGGGAAAATGCCCAGAAGTGGGATAGCTGGGTTGAATGGGATCTCTAATCCTAGCTTCTTGAGGAATTGCCACACTGATTTTCACAGTGGTTGCACCAGTCTATTCCCACCAACAGTGGAGAAGAATTCCTTTTTCCCCACAGCCCCTCCAACATTTGTTGTTGGTTGATTTTTTTAATCTTGGCCATTCTTTGTGGAGTGAGATGAAATCTCAGTGTTGTTTTAATTTGCATTTCCCAAATGACCATTGATGTTGAACATGTTTTCATATATTTATTTGCCATTTGTATTTCTTTCTCTGAGAAGTGTGTATTCATCTCAGATGCCCATTTTTGGATTGGGTCCTTGAATTTTAGGGTCCTGATTTCTTTTAATTCTTTATATGTTTTAGATAGAAATCCTTTGTCTGATGGACAATTGGTTAAGATATTTTCCCAGTTTGTGGGTTTTCTTTTCACTCTGTTGGAGATTTCTTTTGACATGCAAAAACTTTTTAGTAAGATGAGATCCCAGTTGTTGATTCTGGGAAGTGTTTCCCGTGCAATTTGATTTTTGTTCATGAACTCTCTGCCTACTCCTATCATCGAGATTTTTACCTACTCTGTCTTCTCATAAGTTTAGTGTCTCTGTTTTTATATTCAGATCTTTAATCCATTTTGACTTTATTTTAGTGCATGGTGATAGGCATGGGTCTAGTTTTAGTTTACGGCATATAGGGAGCCAGTTTCTCCAGCACCATTTGTTAAAGAGGCTTTCTTTCTTCCAATGTATATGTTTGGCCCCTTTGTCAAAGATGAGGTGGCTGAGTGTGTTTGTAGCTGTGGCTGCATCTTCCAGTCTATTCCATTGATCTTCAGGTCTATTTTTGATTCTAATACCATGCTGATTTTATCACAGTAGCTTTGTAGTATAGTTTCAAGTCAGGGATTGTGATGCCTCCTGCCTTCCTTTTGTTGCCCAGAATTGCCTTTGCTATTCTAGGTATTTTCTGGTTCCAGATGAATTTCAGGAATGCTTTCTCTAGCTCTGTGAGGTAGGCAGGTGGTATTTTGATTTGGATTGCATTGAATCTGTATAATAATTTTGGGAGAATGGCCATTTTCACGATATTTGTTCTTCCTATCCATGAACAGGGAATATCTTTCCATTTTCTGAAATCTTCTTCGATTTCCTTCTTTAGAGGAATGTAATTTTCACTGTATAGATTTTTTACTTCCTTTGTTAGATTGATTCCTAAGTATTTAATTTTTTTGGATGTTATAGTGAAGGGTGTGGTTTCCCTTGTTTCTCTCTCAGTGACTTTGTTGTTTGTGTACAAGAATGCTATTGATTTTTGAGTGTTCACGTTGTATCCAGCAACATTACTGAATTTGGTTATTACTTCTAGAAGTCTTCTAATGGATTTTTGGGGGTCTTCTATGTAGAGTATCATATCGTCTGCAAATAATGATAATTTCACTTCTTCCTTTCCTATCCTTATTCTCTTTACTTCTTTCTCTTGTCTAATTACTCTGGCTAGTATTTCCAGAACTATATTGAATAGGAGTGGTGATAATGGACATCCTTGTCTTGTTCCATTTAGTAAGATGTTGGCTGTTGGTTTATGATATATGGCTTTTCTCAGGTTGAGCTAGAGACCATCTGTTCCAATTTTCTGTAGGGTTTTTATCATGAATGGGTGTTGGATTTTGTCAAAAGCTTTTTCTGCATCTATTGAGATGATCATGTGGTTGTTGTCCTTGGCCCTGTTGATATGATGTATTACATTTATTGCTTTGTGTATGTTGAACCATCCCTGCATTCCTGGGATAAATCCCACTTGATCATGGTGTATAATCTTTCTGATAACTTACTGTATTGTATTTGCCAGTATTTTATTGAGGATTTTTGCATCTATGTTCATGAGGGAGATTGGCCTGTAATTTTCTTTTTTGGTTGGGTCTTTCTCTGGTTTTGGTATTAGGGTAATACTTGTTTCCAGGAATGAGTTAGGGAGACATACTTCCCTTTCAATTTCATTGAAGAGTTTGAGGAGTGTTGGTATTAAGTCTTCCCTAAATTTCTGGGAGTATTCAGTGGTGAATCCATCAGGGCATGGGCTTTTCTTTCTTGTAGGGTCCTAATTACATTTTCAATTTTATTAGCTGAAATTGGGTTATTCAGCAGCTTTACATCTTCTAGACTCAGCTTTGGTAATTCATAGGTTTCTAGGAATCTGTCAATTTCTTCTGTGTTATCGAATCTATGTGAGTAAATTTTTTCGAAGTAGGTGTTGATGATCTTCTGTATTTCCACAGGGTCTGTAGTGATTTTACCCTTTTGATTTCTTATTGCATGAATTTGAGTTTTTTCTTTCCTCTTTTTGATAAGCTTGGCTAGGGGTTTATCAATTTTATTTGCTCTTTCAAAGAACCAACTCTTCGATTCGTTAATTCTTTGTATTGTTTTATTAGTTTTAATTGCATTAATTTCTGCTCTAATCTTAATAATTTCCTCCCTTCTTTGGGCTTTGGATTTGACTTGTTCTTCTTTTTCTAGAAGTTTGAGGTGCAACATTAGGTTGTTTATGTGTGTTCTTTCCATTTTTCTGATGTGGGAGTTTAGTGCTATAAATTTCCCTCTGAGGACTGCTTTCATTGTGTCCCACAGGTTCTGGTAATTTGTATTTGCATTTTCATTCGATTATAGGTACTGTTCAATTTCTTCTTTAACATCTTCTGTGACCCATTGGTTATTTAGGAGAGTATTATTTAATTTCCATGTGTTTATGTGGTTATTGTAGGTTTTTTTGTCATTCATTTCCAATTTTACTGTTCTATGGTCAGATAATATGCATGGAATTACTTCAGTTCCTTTGCATTTACTTAAGCATGTTTTGTGGACCAGTATATGATCTATTTTAGAGAATGACCCATGTGCAGCTGAGAAGAATGTGTATTCTGATGTTGATGGGTGGAATACTCGGTACACATCTACTAGGTCCATTTGTTCACAAGTTTGATTCAGTTGTATTATTTCTTTGCCTATTTTTTGTTTGGTTGATCTGTCTGTCTGTGACAGTGGGGTCTTAAGGTCCCCTGTTATAACTGTATCAATGTTTATTTGGTTTTTCATATCTATTAAGAATTATCTTACATAGTTGGGTGCTTCCATATTCAGTGCATATATGTTTATGATTGTAATCTCTTCCTCTTGAAATTTTCCCCTAACAAGTATGTAGTGACCTTCTTTATCTCTTTTGATCATTTTCAGTTTGAAGTTCACATTGTCTGCAAACATAATAGCTACACCTGCTTTTTTCTGGGTTCCTGTTGCATGGAGTATTGTTTTCCAGCCTTTGATTTTTAGTCTGTGAATTTCCTTTTGAGTGAAATGTTTCTTGTACTCAGCATATTGTTGGGTTTTGTTTCTTTCCTTTTTTTTTTTTTTTTTTTCAGCACCAGGATCAAACTCACAACCTCGTGCCTG
>RJWM01051260.1:0-10488 GCA_004363535.1 Dasyprocta punctata
CCCTGTGTTGTACCATAGTGGCTTTATTTCAATAGCTTTGAATTCATCTTCTCATACAACCATATGTGTTCCTTTCTTAGTTCTTCTTTCCCAAAATTGTTCTAGCTATTTTTGCCCTTTATTCTACTGTGTGGCTTTTAAAAGCATTTTGTCAAATTTCTCAAATATCCCACTGGGATTATGATTGGAATTACACCAAACACAAAGACTATCTGGGAAGAAACAGTACCTTTATAGCAAGGAGTCTTCACATTCATAAATATGTTACATCTCTTGATTTTAATTTTAATTTTAATGTAGTTTTCTCCAGTGAGATCTTGTACTTTCATGGTTAGATTTATTTGTTGGCTTCCCCCAGAAGCAACCACAGAGCCAAGAGTTCAAGTGCAGATGGTTGTGGAGAGATATGAGAAATGCAAGAAGTAATACAGGGGAAGCAGGCAATAAAGTGTGCATTAACAAACCAGCATCCCTGTGGGTAACTAGAGTTTAATCCTAGGAAAATGGTGCATTACACATGCCTCAGAATTATCCCAGCTATGGGGCAAAGAAGCTAGAATATTTCTGTATCTATATCCATCATTCATCTCTCCCAATGTTGCCCTTGGGAAACGTTAATTTCCAAGATCCTCTGTCTAGGTGACACAGGCAAATGTGTTCTCATATCCCTGCCACAAACATGCATTTGATGTCACAATTGCTAAGGGCAGCTGGGATGCCATGCGCACTGTATTTATATCACCTTTCTTGGGTGGTTATTAGGAGACATTCTCCTTCTGTAGGAGGAAAGCCAAGGCAATGAGTGAAAACCACAGGCAACTCAATAGTGACAAGATCTTTCTGTGTAATAAAGCAGTCATTTGAAGGTGGGAAGCTGCCACAGGGGCTATTCTCAATCAGAAGTCAGGTGGATGTGTCAAGGTTGTGTAGCAGGGATTTTGTAATGGTTGATATATTGTGTCAATTTGAGAAGTTTAGAAGCTTAACTAAGTGACTCAGCAGTTCTACATCCTAGGGTGTAGAAGACATGCCCTAGGGCAGCTGTTTATGCCCTAGGATGTTGTAATGGTTGATTCATTGTGTCAATTTAAAAAAATTTAGAAGCTTAACTAAGTGACTCAGAAGTTCTGCATCCTAGGGTGTAGAGGACCCACTCTAGGGCTGGTAGCCTGCTTACAATATAATGGAAGAAGAGATTTGCTCTCCCAATTTTGTTCTGGTTACTTATTATTGTCTTCTGTCACCATGAACTATTGCCCCTCTGCCATGCCACCATGCTTTGGAGCCAACTGAAATCTCTACAAACCTCTATAAACCTTTTCCCCTTTCAAGTTCAGTGTCAGTATTTTGTCTCAGCAATGATAGAAAAATAACTAAGACAGGTACCATTCTTAATAAGAAGTTTGCATTGGAGCTGCAGTTCCTAGAGGTCAACAGCCAGATGCAACTAACCTGACACCCTCATATCAGTACACTTCTCAGCTCTTTCTCTTTCACTCAAGAAGGCTATTAGTTGCCAAACATAGTGGCACACACTTGTAATCTCAGCTATTCAGGAGGCTGAGACAGGAAGACTGCAAGTTCAAGACTACCTGAACAGCTTAGAGAGACCCTATCTCAAAATAAAAATAAAAAGGCTGAGAGTGTAACTCAGTAGTACTGCCCTTGCCTAGCAAGCATGAGGCCCTGATTTCAGTCCTTAGTAGTGGAAATAAAGGAAAGAAGAAAGGAAGGAAAGAAGGAAGGAAAGTTGAGAAGAGAGGGAGGATAAAAGGAGGCAAGGAACAGAGGTTATGGAGGGACAGAAGGAGAAAGGTAGAGAAGGAGGGAGGGAAAATGAAAGGAAAGAAAGGAAGGAAGGAAGGAAGGAAGGAAGGAAGGAAGGAAGGAAGAAAGAAAGAAAGAAAGAAAGAAAGAAAGAAAGAAAAATTAGAATGCAATTAAATTATAAACTGTAACTTTAGATCCACTGTAATGTATTTTTTGATTCAATAAATCATTTGCAGCTCTTATTGCTTGGCTATTTATCTGCAGCTGTATGCAGCAAATACTCTGTCGGACTCCTGGCAACACACCAGCTGTCCCAACTAACCCCAAGTTGGGAGCTTCAGGGCAAGATGTCCTCTGAGGGCCTCTCCCAAATCACCAACTGTAGCTCATAGACAGGCTGGGGTGCAGTGCAAGGACCTGTGTGCCTGATTCCATGCTCATCTCTTCCTTTCTTAGCAAATTGCTGGTTATGGTGAGCAATATCATGTTCATTCATTTGAAGTAAACATCTCAATTAATTATTTGAGCCTGAAGAAATAGGGCTTTGAACACAGTAGGCTCCTAGAGGGGATCCTGGCTGGATAGCACCAGACTGACCCCTGTACAGAAACACTTCCAGGTCATGGCTTCAGAACAGTAATTTCTCCTCCAGAAGCTGAGATTGAAATGAAAGAACCAAGAGGGGAACAAATTTCCTACAAGGAGTGGAAGAAACAAGGGCCTTTGACCCCAGTGAGTCCATTCCTTCATTTATTTCCATTCAGGCAATGGACTCCCAGAGCTGTCAAAATCACCTAGTGCTTCTCCTTCCCAACTCCTTCAGTAAATGTCAAGCACCGGAGCCTGGTATGCAACCAACCAAGGACAGCATGATGGGTAGAGCCACTTCCCATCTGTTAGGTACTATGAATTGTAAATAGACATAGTATCAGTCCTAGGCTCTCCTTGCCCTGCTTGCCTTGTGGATTGGTTTTGGAATGTGGAAATCACTTTCCTCTCCTCAAAGATATTAGCACCCAGGTGTGGAAATGGATCTTGGCTTATTTTCTTTATGATGTCAAACTTGCCCATCCTACCATTGTTCCTACCTGTTTCAGGAAAAGCACCTACCCACTCCCCTACACTGACTAATAAATAGTGGTTAGCTTGGAGGGTCTTTGTCTCTATCCATCCTGAAGCATTGACCTCCCAGCCCACCATCATGCATTACTAAATTTGTCTATTTCTTATTTCATCCTTTCACCATACCCGTCTTGGAGGCAGTTGGGAATCTTGGCCAGGCACCAGATACGCATCCCCAGTACACAAACCCTCATGGGCAGAAAGGAAGAGACAGACCTTAGCTAGCTCTCCTAGACACACACTTCTGATACCTGATCAAGTGATCTATTGCCAATAAAATGATTTCCACACCACAACTGAGGCCTTTGCAAATAAGACAGAGGGCTGGAGAGGGTGAATGACAGGGGTTCCAGGACAGATATTGATCTGTTTCCCCAAGATTTTTGCAAAAAATTTCTTTACTCTGAGATTCTGTTCTGAATAGAGATGCTGTGTTTAATTAAGTTGTATCAATAATGTGATTCTACTATTCAGAGGCAGCCATTCCCAAGGTACTAGGACAAGCCACTCTTGAAGATATGACAGTTTAAAGGAATAACAGACACATAAAGCTTAAGTGTTAATTCAGTTCAGTGCATGAGTACAGAAGTCCCTTCCCTCCTCCCTCTTTCTCCTTCATCTCCCCTCTACTCCTTCCCCCCTCTTCTTCATATCTATTATTTACCATCATTTTTCTCATTGCTGAGAATGTAGTAGCGTACAATATAAAAGAAGTATAATCTTGTTCTAATGAAGCTCGTATTTCAGTAAGGAAGGCATACAGTTAACAAATTCACATACAATGGAACACATACAGAGAGAGTATTGGGTGCTGTTTCACACAGGGTGTGAGAGACAGCCTTTCTGAGGAACTGACCTTCAGGCAGAGACCTAAGTAAAGAAAATATCAGGGAAAGAGCTCTGTGCCCAGAGAGGAATAAGAGCAAAGGAATAAGCATTCCAACTTTCACAATAAAGGGATAACCAAGGAAGCTTGGGACAAGTTATCTAACTAGATGTTTACAGGAGAAACGAAGGAAAGGTCCAGGCTGGCTGGCGTCAGAGAAATGCCTCAGAGGTCAGTGCCTAGCTCGGGTTGGAAATGGAGCTGGCAGAAGGAGAAGCCTATGTCAGAGAAAAGCAAGGCACAGACCCAGGGTTGGAAGTGCAAGGCACATTCAGAACACTACCCACAGCCCTCTTTTGGGGCCATCTTGCTGGAGACCAAGGTTTCTTGGAAGGTTTGTGAGGGAGCATATTCATGGTGAGAAGCAATATACAGCTGGAAGTTAAGACACTGACTCCTGGAATATTTCCTTTTCCTTTAACATTGGCTTCTTATGGGGATGCACAGTGTGAGCTCTCCTGCCTTCTCTGTGTACCCATGGAGTCCCTGCCATACACAAAGGAAACTCCCAAGTCCTCCGAGGGCAGAGCTGCATCTGCTTCCTCAGCTGCCTCCCTCGGGCTGGGCAACAGGAGCTGAGCCCATCTGCAAGTAGACCATCCTCATCGTCAGCTGATCTCCTTTTTCAGTGAACCCTAACACTCAGCCCCACCTGCCATCTGGCAAGGTTTCCTGGGAGTCGAGATTCTCCTGTCTGCAAGCAGGCCAGCTTCACTGTGTCCCACTGCCCAGAACAGCTGCAACAATCACGGTATCATTCAGAATCCAGAACCATCAGAGTCCAACTTCCTCTAGGAAATCACCTCCCAGCAATGAGGCAATTGAGAGACAGCAACATAAACTCTGCCTTCACAAAGCAGAAGACAACTGAAACTTGGAATTGCATGTTAAGTAGAAGTACCATCAAAATCATGAAGGTCAGGTTGGATGGGAGAAGTACAGAGAAGCCATAGCAGCACAATTCAGAAAGAATTTTCAAAATACATTTCTGAAAGGTGAGGAGCTCTCCTCAAGATGTATAGCATACATCCCCATGCTTCAAAAGCAGAGCAGAAAATGTGGCGTAGTGACAGGAGAATCCCTATTCAATCCATGTCAAGCTGTACTTGCAAAAACCAGTATCTTTGTGACAGTGAGGAAGAGAGAGATTTTTTCCTTGTGAATAATCATGCAACTGCTTATCTTCACCTGCTGTACAGAAGTAAAACCTCAGATTCTCCTGTGCAAAGCCTGAAAGCCTAAAGAGAATCTGGGACCCTGGAACACAGTCCAGACTTTCTCCCCCACAAGCCAAATGCAAAGAGCTGGTACAGGAAAGAATTAAGATTTCCCTACTTTCAAAGTCAGTATTCAGAAAGAAAGCAGCACAGTATCTGCACTAAGAAAGAGGTAAGAAGGAAAGGGGAAAATTTAGAAGTACAAGAAGAGTGGAGAGAAACATGTTATCACAGAGCAGAATAAATTGTGACTAAATATTTCACCATGGTTTTTAAAAGAAGAAAGCAATGAGGCAATTATCTCAATGAAGCAAAAGCATTGAACCAAGATATGAGAGAAATTGCTACCTATTATCTAAAGAAATAGAAGATGGAATCTATTGTATAGATAATTAGCTGATACTGTTTAAAGAAATAGAGGTTTAAGAATACTATATAAATTTATAGTTATGAAGATAACAGTCAGAAAAATACAAACCTTCTAAACTACACACACATTGAAAAGGGTTTTCACACAGAGGAAGTTTCTTAAAATAGTAAAACAAAAGACATAAAACAATGGCAGAACTAAGACCAAACATATTTGCCATGTAAATACATATTAATAAGATACACTCATTCATTAAAAGGAAAAGCCATCAGACTGTAACACAATGAAAAATCAATCCTGCTGCACCTAAAAGACACATCTAGAAGACAGGGATTTAGAAAGGTTGAAAATAAAAGGACAATAACATACCAAATACCAAAGACATGCTCAGAAAGATAAAGCAGATCATGACCTGAAGTCAGACAGGCTGCAAGACAAAAAACGACACTATTAGGCTAAACGGTACAATTTGGAATGAAATTTTAAAAGTTGTGACTACTGTGCACAAAATATAAATACTGATAAAGTAAGAAAAATGGAAGAAATAAAAAGAGACTGTTGTAAAAGACTTTAATTGAACTCTCTGTAATGAAATATCACATGGATAAAGTTTGTTTGCAGAAGGTCAAAATCACATAACTTAATAAATACATATGCTTTTTATATTTCAAACCTTCCAAACAGAGAAAGTATCTTTATCTGAAAAACAACCAATGTATAGTACAAAATCCATTCTCTGATCATACTGCACTGAAACTAGAAATGAATAATTAAACAAAATAAAAAATCCTCAACACTGGGAAAAAAATTAAAGTCTTTTAAGAACAACTTAAGAGTCAAGAAAATGCAAATAAATATGATAGAATAGCTAGAACATGATAATGAAGAGATGAGAAAGTAATATTCAGAGGGTAATTTTGTGTGCAGTGGTATATGCCTGTAGTTCCAACTACTTGGAAAGCCAAAGCAAGAAAATTGCTTGAACTCAAGGAGTTTCAGTTCAGCCTGGGCAACGTAAGACCCTGTATCAAATAAATAAATAAATAAATAAAAATTAAAAAAACTAAGAGGGAGGTTTTATTTCATTACATACAATTAATCGTCAAGATTATATAAAACAGGAGCCAGGTGTGGTGGCACACGCCTTTAATCCCAGCACTCAGGAGGTTGAGGTAGGCGGAGCGTTGTGAGTTCGAGATCAGCTTGGGCTACAATGTAAGTGCAAGGCCGGCCTGGGCCATGTAGGGTGACCCTGCCTCAAAAAACTAGGACTTGGAGTTTGGTTCAGCGGTTTAAGTGCCTGTCTGGCAGGTGCAAGGTTGTGAGTTTGATCCCCAATGCCGAAAAACAAAATTATATAAAATAAGGAAAATGATCATTTAATTTCAGAAGTTATGAGACTAAGAAAGTAAACTTTATGAAAGCATAGGAAGGATTGAGGATTGAATAGCTAAGGATAGAAGTTAATATATTAATTTTAAAAACTAAATAAATAGAACAAAACACCTAAAAGCTGACTTTGAGAAAATAAATGTCTAAGTAATAGAAGAAAAAGCAAGACTCCACAAAATAAAATGCAGGGAGGGGGTAATTGCAGTTGTAGAAGATAATAAAACACTCCTTTACTCAATTCTGTGTTAACACATTTGAAAATTGAAGGAAATGGTTAATTGCATAGGTATAAAATTTACTAAGCTGACTCCACAAAACATAGAAAATCTACAGAGATCAATTGCAAAAGCATAAACAGAAAAAGTTGGCACACTTCCTCTCTATAAAACTAACAGGCCAAAAATTTTTACACATATAATTTTTTAAGCCTATGTTCTTAAAGAAGAAAACAGGAAAATGGCTACTTTTAGAGGTCTTTAAACTTGTCTAAGCATAGGAGAAAATTAAATTCTTCCAAATTATTTTAAGTGAAGTAAGCATAACACTGATTCCAGAACCCGACGATTGACGAGCATCCTTATAACAAGTCAGTTCAGGTTACTATGCATAATGAAAACACCACAGACTTGGTGACTGAACTCACAAATATTTACTGCTCACAGTTTTGAAGTCTGAGAAGACAGGATATAGTCTATCTGAGACCTGGGGCAGGGGGCGGGGCAGCTTTCTGTCCATCTGAGACCTGGGGCTGCAGCTTTCTGACTGACAGCCAGCCACCTTCTCCCATCACATGGCAGCCACCCTAATGGTCTAGTCTAACCCTGATCCCCTCCCAAAATCCTGTCCTTCAAATTCCTTCACTCTGGAAATTACAGTTTCCACAAAAGAATTTTGAGTGAATACAAACATTTGGCCCATAACAATATCATTGCAAAGTACTAGATAAAGTGGAAAAGATCAGCTATGATTTTTCTCTCCAGTATGCAATGAAGACTCAATATTAGAGACTCCACAAATACACTCATCACATTAGTGCAAAGTATAAGGAGAATATAACAATTATCTCCACAAATACCAAGAAAAGTATATGATAAAAATGTAATAAAATACACCAATCATTCTTTTTTATTTTTGTATGCATGTGCCACAAACACAAAAATGCACAAATTTTAAGTGCACAAGTCAATTATATTTTACATTTACATATACATATACTCACCATTATATACATAGAAACACCTTCCAGATCCTTGTAGAATATTTCCAGCTTTCTAGAGAACTCTTTCAGATGACTGCCTAAAGAATAATCCCTTCACCAAAGTGACAGTTGTTCTCATTTTTATCACCAGACAATAGTTTTTGTATGTTCATGAACTTCATAAAAATGGAATCATATAATGTCTTTAGCCGTATTTATTCATTAAAACCACTTAGCTAAGCAAGAATATGTGAATACTCCCTTAACATGACAAAATATACCTCTTTAAAGACTAATGAAGAAGGGCTGGGGAGTTTGGCTCAGCAGCTTAAGCACCTGCCCTGGCAAGTGCAAGGCTGTGAGTTCAATCCCCAGTGCCACAAAAAAAAAAAAAAAAAAAGACTAATGAAGAAACAATTGAATTACTTCCTTTAATGGTAGGAATGCCAAAAAGATGTCCATTAGATCCTGAATTATTTAACATTATCCTAGAAATGCCAACCAATGCAATTAGGCATAGAAAAAACTAAGAGTCCTAAAGACTGGAAAGAAAAAAGTAAAACTATCACTATTTTAATATGGGAAACCAAATAAATAAATAAATAAATAACAACAAAAATACCAATAATACTAAGAACCTATTACAACCAGTGAGAAAATTCACTAAGTTAACTAGATACAAAGTTACTAGGGGAAAATTAAGAGCCTTCCTGTAAGCCAATAACAGACAGTATGAAGACATAATAGAAGAAAAGACTTCATTTACAATAACAAAAAAAACATACAAATTAAGATGAAATACGTAGCCATAAAAACTAGTGATGAATGTTAAAGATACATATGAAGAAAATTAAAACAAAAACAAAACCATCCCCCATGCACAAAGCGTTTAAAAATAAAATTTAAAAAAGGCATACCATGGTCTTGACAATATCCCACATCATAAAGGTGTAAATTTTCCTCAACCTATGAATTTAATTAACATTAAGTACTACCCAGCTGTTTTGGAGTTCATGTAAGAAAATGAACAAACAACAAAGCCAGAATGGTATGGAAAAGACTAATGACGAAGCATTACTATCCTTTCTATATAGTCAAGCGTCTCATAAAGCATTATGATTTGGTATGTAAACTGACAGATCAATGAAATAGAATAAAGGTCAGAAATAAACCCAAGACACTCAGGAAATTAGTATATTATAAAGGAAGATTCTCAAATGAGAAGTGATAAATAGATTGCATAAAAATTGAAGCTGGAAAAATAGGATGGAAATTTTAAAAAGAAATTATGTTTTATTCATATAATGCCTACACAAGGAGAAATCCCAAATGAATAACAGTTTCTCATGCAAAACTGATAGTGTTATATCCATAGAAAACATAAAAAATTCTTTGTCATTTCAGAGTCTAAGTGGCCTGCACACAGTGTGAACTTCAACAGCCTTAAAAGAGAAACTGAAAAGTTCATCAGTATAAGTTTTTTTTCAGTACTGAAGGTCAAACCCAGGACCTCACATGTGATGAAAGTGCTCTATCACCAAGCTTAAATTTCCAGTTCCAACATTAACATTTTAAAAGATCTGCCTTGCAAAACTACCATGCAGAAGCTAAAAGGACAAACTAAAATTGAGAAAATATTTGCAAATCATATGACCATTTCCTTAACACATAAAGAATTCACAAGTTGATAGGAAAAAGCAACAAAACAATGTAATAGACACAGTAAATAAACAAAATGATAGGGAATCATTTATTGAGAGGGAAACAAAAGTAGACTTAAAGCATAGAGAAAAATGCTTGACTCCTCCCACAATAAAAGATAGACAAAAATTATTTAAACTGTTATTGTTGTTTTGATTTATTGAGTGCTTTCTATATTTTTATAGCATTCTTAGAACATTTCACTAGCATTATCCCACACAATCCTCACAAAAGCCCTATGAAGTATCCTTCTTTTCACAGATGAGGAAACTGAGGCACAGAGCATTTAATAAGCCAAGCTAAGCACCCGGTCTCTGATGGGATGCCGGGGTTTACAGAGTGCCTACAGATGAACAGTGTGCTCATGCAAGTCACTCTTGGGTTCTTTGAGGGATCTTGCTTTTCAGAGATATGTCCCGTGGTCAAGTTGGACTTTCTGTGTCCCTAGAGCCAGGTGCGTGAGTGGGGGGCAGTGGAAAGCATCTCACATGTTAGCCTTATCATTCAACTGCTTTTAGCAGTTCAGGCTGCCACCAAATCGTAAGTACATATTGGCAACAGCCTCTTCACTCAGTGCGTGGTGGCCAGGATAATGTTTTCCTATTTACATCCTATTTTATATGAGCAAACTTGTTTTTGCAGGAAACAATTTGAAAAGAGCAAGACTTTCCTATGTTTTTTCTTGGTTTCAAAGAACTGGAGTGTGACAAAGTACAAGAACCTCCTCCTCTAGTGTTTCCTGGCTCATCTCTTACACAGTCCCTTCCTTCCCAATGTAGAGGATGAGGAATTATATCTGATTTCCTGGTGCTTCCAGGCATTTCTCTTCCCT
>RJWM01051261.1:0-10474 GCA_004363535.1 Dasyprocta punctata
GGCACTGTCCTATAGTATTTTTTGTGACCCTTATGCAATCTCAGTCTTGGTATACCAGGAAAACAATTGATAAGAACAACAATGTCACCCTGGCTAAAGTGGTACAACTAACAATAACAGTAGCAGCAAACTCAGCCTGGGAAAATAACAAACTGAGATAAATATTAATTTTCCACCTTTAACCATATAAACTAGATTTGTGGTTATACTGTATAACAAAATCTAACATTGACCAGAAAATTGTATGCAGTAAATAAGCCTTGAATATGGTGATTTTGCTCTCAGGGAGAAAACTTAAAAGGAGTTAGTGGGGGAGAAATAGAGAAATAGAAGAAGAAGAGGTTAGAAGCAAGACTGGAGAACCAAGGATGATCACGCAAACTTTAGGACACTGATGAAAAGGACAGTATGGAAGGAGATATGAAAGAAATAAAAACAAGACCAGAACAGAACAAAACAAAACAAAACAACAAAAAAACCCCTAGAAATCTTGTTCATACTCATGTACAAACAAAAACAAATAATAATGAAAAAAGAAAAAAACAAAAGCAGGAAAGGAGAGAGAAAAATTAAAAAAAATGTGTACTTCAAGGTGTGTCTCTGCTGTCACTGTTAGAAAATGTGGGAAGACACAGTCCAGATCCAGTCTGATTAATCCTACAAGCTGGTTGTAGATTCACCTTCTGGGAATGCATAATTCCAGAAAGCCTGCAATTTTAGTTTCACTGACGTTTAGCCTAGTTTCCACTTGTGAGGCTGAAAGCAGATTTGTCCAGGCTGTAGCAGTCCATGTGCCTGCTGATGGCTTGAACCCAGCTTGCTGCCAGTTTGAACTCAGTTCCCTGACTCCATGCCCACCTGAATACACCAACCTGAATCTGTCCACTGTGGAAGACATTACATGGAGCCAGCCCACTGATGTTCTCAATTCTCAGTTAAATTGGCCCCACTCCAAAATTGCTACTAGCCAGTCACCCTCTACTGTGAAACACTGGAACATAAATAACTCACTAGCCACCGCAGTTCGCTGTGTCCACTGCTCAGGCCCATTGGTTTGTCCCATTTTGGAGGCCTCTGAGGTCATCAGTAGTCACCATGTGCCTACAGGTTAGAGCTGTCCCTCCTACACAGTGAGTCTGGGCTCAGGGAGAAAGTGCCACCTGCCACCTTCTTCTTTGTTGAAGTCTCTTTCTTTGCTCTCCCTATGGGTTTCAATTCTTCAGCTCCTTCCTGGGTCTCAGGGGACAAATTTCCCTCCTTTTCTTCCTCAGTTTGCTGTATTCCAGTGTTGGGACTCCAGATCTCATAGAGACCCTGTGCTGCTCACCAAGCCATCATCTTCTTGAAGGTCCTCTTACAATGTCTTTCAAAGTATTAACTTCTACTATATTTACTAGGATAATTTGGAAGGGAGTAGTACTATTTCTTCTATAAGTATCTGGTATACTTCATCATGAAACCATTTGTGCTTATAATTTTCTATATGTGAATAATTAAATTACTGTACTTATTATAAGTCTATTCTGATTCCATTTTTCTTTCTCCTAGGTGAAATTATGGTAAAGTATAACTTTCTAGGACTTATCTAATTACACTTGTTGGAATGAAGTTAAGCTAGTGTACCCTTATAATCCTTTCTATTATCATGGAAAAAGCATTGATTCTCCCTTTTTATTACTATTTTGGTAATTTGTTTCTTTTGGCTTATTAGTTATTCTTGACAAGATTTTGAGAATTCTTTCTTTCATTATAAAAGAATAAACTATTGTTTTATTTGAGTTTTCTTATTGTATTTTTATTTTCTATCACATTGGCTTTAGATATCTATTTTGTTTTAATTAATTTAGGTTGTGTTTGTTTTTCATTTTAAAATTTATTAAGATGGATTAGGTCATTGATTTGTGAGTATTTTGTTATATAAGCATTTAAGGATGTTAACTGTATTTTATAAATTTTTATATATTAAGTTTCCATGATTTCAATTGTTCAAATATTTCATGGTTTCTCTTTTGAACCATGGATTATATAAAATGTATTGTTTAATATCCAAATACTGGAATTGTCTTAGATTTGCTGTACTATTGATTTCCAGATTAATTTTCAGTGATCAGAGAGCATGCTCTCTAAAGTTTCAATACTTCCAGTTTATATAAATTGTTTTATGACCCACAACTTGGTCTGCTATATTAAATGCTGATTTTTTTCTGGAAAAATACATGCATTCTGCTCTAGACTTTGGTTTAAGTGTTTTATTGATGTTGACTCAGACAAGGTGTCAAGTTCTGTGTCTGTACTAGTTTGCTTTCTAAGGAACATCAACCCTTGAGCATTTGCATTTTCAAATATTATTGTCTAAGTCTTTAAATTTTATTATCTTTTACTTCATATGCCTTGTGAATTTCTTATCAGGTATACATTCATTAATAATTTTTGTATTTTTCTGATGTATTGTGATTTTCATTTTCATGAACTGTATCTGTTTGAACCAGTAATACTTCTTATTTTAAAATCTATTTTGTATAAAGTTAATACAATCAACAACTCTTTTATGATTACTATTTGCACATTTTATTTCCATCAATTTAGTTTTAACCTATTTGTGGCTTTGAATCTAATGTGCTGTCTTGTAGAAAGCACTTGGTGGTCTTTGCTTTTTGACTTGGTCTAATGCTGGGGCTCTGGTGTAGGAGCACTCATCTCCTGCTCAGAGGTACAACAGCAGAATAAAACACAGACAAAACATATATTTTAGTTATAAGGAGCACCAAGATGGTCAAAACCCAATGACAGGCTAGGACCACAAGCCATGGTGTCTTTGACTTTTATTAAGCGTATACTTTGATTAGGGGATGTGATCATGCCTGCAGAAAGCAGTGGAAATTATCCGCTGATGCAGTCCAAGTTTAAGAATTGAGAGACAATGCATTTTTGGAAAAGCACATAGGAGAAGACTATGATTAACTAGTAATCTGATTGTCTTTCTACTGTGACTACTTAAACAGAATTTTCAAGAGTCAAACTCCTCAGTTGCCATGTTGTCCTACTTGGAGGCACCAGAACTTCACAGACATTTTGCTAGTCTCACTCTGCCTGTTAGCTTAAAGATTAATCTGTCATTATGTCAGCTGAGTGTCTTGCAGCAAGTCATGTAGGTCTAGGACAGACTCTCAATTTATTTGTGTGCCAATTTACTAATATTAATTATTGCCTTCTCTGTACCACATCAGGCTGGTCCTCAGGTCTAACAACTTTTACTATTAGAATGAAGTTGTGTAAGTCATTCAGGGTTAATGTAGCTGTTATTGTGTTTGGTCTTATTTGTATTTAAAATAGAGGTAAAATATTTCTATTTACCTAAAATGGTAAACACTTCCTTATCCTTTGTTTTATAGTTTGCTCTCTTGCCCCACCTTTAATGTCTTCATTAAGTTAATCCTTTACACATAACATTTCAAATTTCTTGATTTTTAACTATTTAATTTTTTAGCAGCAATTGTTCTCAGAATCATCTTATGTCTTGATGTATTCCTATCTTTTTTTAAAAATAGTTTTAGCTAAATTGTAACAAAATGTTAAATATCTGTTCTTTCACTTCTTAGCCTTTTTGCTAAGATCAAATGTAAGTATCTTGTCTATTTTCATTCTGCCTCCATTTTGTGCTAACATAAATTGAACATCCTGGATCCAAACATCTAATAATTCAAAGTACTCCAGAATTCACAACTTTTAGATCACTATCATGATGCCACAAATTAAATCTTTTACACTATGGAACTGCTTTCATGGCCAAATTACTAGAACTATTATGCTTAATTATCTTCAATATATGGGTCTAAGCTATGTAATGGTTGACACATTGAGTCAGTTTGAGAAATTAAGAAGCTTAACTAAGTAACTCAGCATCTCTACCTCCTAAGGGGTAGAGGACATAACCTGAAGTAGCTGTTTACCCTACGGGATGTTGTAATGGGTGATATACTGTGCCAACCTGAGAAGTTTAGTAGTTTAACTAAGTGACTCAGCACGGGGACAGAGTCCCTGCTTTGTCAACATCCTCAGCCTGTTTAAGAGGAGGCAGGGAGATGATGTGGGTGTGAAGCACCCACCCTAGGACAGGTAGCCCACATGCAATCTACGGGAGAAAAAGAGGCTTATTCTTCCCCTTTTTGCTCTGGTTACTTCTGCTGTCTTCTACCACCATGAATGGTTGCCCCTGTGCCATGCGCCACCCTGCCTTGGCACCAGCTGATTATGGACTAAAACCTCCACAAAATATGAGCTAAATAAACCTTTCCTTCCTTAATTTTGGGTGTCAGGTATTTTGTCCCAGCAGTGAGAGAAAAAAAGTAAGTAAGACAGACTATATATGAAACATAAATGATTTTCTTGAGATGTGAGCTCTCTCTCCAAGATATGTCCATATATATGTCTAAAATAATCTGAAATCTAAAACATATTCAGTTCCAAGAACTTCAGACAAGGAGTAATTAACCTGTGTTATTATATGTACATGCCATGAAATGTAATTTTTGCCATATTTAATATTGTCTTTTAATATTTAAGAGAAAATAATGAAAATTTAGTCTTTTATTTACAAAGGGATTTACCATTTCCAATGTTGTTCATTTCTTCTTTTGTATTTGAGTTACCCTTTGGTGCCACATTCTCAGCTTAGATTTTCTTTGTGATTTTATTATGTCTAATAAGAATGGATTTTCTCAGGAATTGTTTTCCTGGGTCTTTTTATTTCCCATTAATATTTGGAAGATAGCTTGCTGAATATACAATGCTTGTTAGCACTTTGTTTTTAAAAACTTTTTATTGGTACATGTTTGCTGGACATAGTGATTACATTGCAGCACATGTACACAACACATCTTAATTATTTTCTTTATCTCCTTCCCTTCCCTCATCCTCCCTCCATCTCTTGGTCCCTTTCACTTTTGCAAAATATCTGTCTCTGTATTTCCTCCCTATTGTCCTACTATACTTTTATTTTCCTCTTTAATTATTTATACTTCAGGTTTCTCATTTAAGAGAACCATGTGATATTTAAATTTGTGCATCTAAGTTTTTTACTTAACATTATGGTCTCAAGTTTTATCTATTTCCTGCAAATGACTCAGATTTATCCTTCTCTATGGCAGAATATTCCATTGTGTTTAAATACCACATTTTCTTTATCCATTTAGATACTGATGGGCATATGTGGCACTTCCAAGATTTATCTATTACAATACCTGTTGGCACTTAGAATGTGTAATTCCAGTGCCTCCTGCTGTGCATTGTTTTGGATGGGAAGTTGGCAGTTTACCATACTGCTGCTCCTCTGTATGAGTTGCTTTTCTTTTGTTAGTGACAAGATTTTTCTTTGTCTTTGTCTTTAATGTGACTATAGTGTGTTTAGGTGTGACTCTTTTTTGTTTATCTCACTTGAGGTTTGCTGAGCTTCCTAGAGATTTAGATTAATAATTTTCAACAAACTTACGCTGTGCATGACCACTACATTGTTAGCGTTTGTTTTGCTCTCCTGTCTTCGTTCCTTCTGGGACTTTCATTACACATCTGTCAGTGGGTGTTTCTCAGGTCTCATAGTTCTCTAAGGCTCTGTTTATTTTTCTTCAGCTTCTTGCTTTGTCCTTCACAGTGAATAATTTTTATTGCTATTTCATCAAGTTCATCCTTTTTCTTCCAGACTGGGGTCAAATTTGTGATCCTCCTGCCTTAGCCTTCAAGAGTGGTGGGATTAAACCCTTTTTCCATCTTAAAAAATAATTTCTTTTTTGCAGAGCTTCTCTGTTTGTCATAATTTTCTCTAATTCTTTAAGCATGATCCCCATTGTTTTAAAATGAAATGTTCATATTTAAAATCCAAGATCTGGCAACGGTCAAAAGCAGATTTTTATTGACAGAATTTTTTTATTAAGTGTAGATTATACTTCTTTTCTTTGTATATATCTTAGTATTTTGTAGAATGATGGGTATGTTAGATGTTATATTGTAATGGAGTTCTGATATATTCCTTCCTGCGAGAGTTTTTTGTTATTTTTCTTTGCCTGTATACTGGTAAACATCAAACTTGCCCTGCCATAATTTAGGTAATATGTCTCCCCACTGTGCGAAGCTGCTGTTTCTGCCCAATTTTAATTTTACTCTTCTAATTTCTCAGTTTGGATTCATAAGCATTGGGCTGTATCTTCACAAATAGATTTTAAGAGGTTGTGCTCAAATGCTTCTCTTTCTCATTCTTTGCTAATGGATCTATGTGTGGGCTAGAGACCATATTAATAATGCAGACTGATTTCAAACTTTTCTTTGTTTGATTTTCTCATAGCCTGTCTCATGTCTCCTATGGGCATAGACTCAGGTTCCATCAGCCAGGGATATGTTGTTGACTTGAGGTCATCTAATTGTTAACACTCCCAGTTTCTGTATGAATCCATTTTTTTTTCTAAACAGAACAGTAAACAACTTTGGACTTGTGAATATACTGGCCTTCACTCTTTAGTTTTTATAAAGATCATAATATTAATTGGCACAGCCTCGAGTCAAAGGACTATTTCTTTCCCTTCAACAGTGGAAATAAGTTTGTTGATATGCATATTTCACTTAACCTGGTTGACACATCACATCTAGGCAAGCAGGACCGGAACTAGAACATCACAGACTTCTATTTTTATTATTACCTGTCTTGGTTATTTTTCTCTTCTTATAAAGACAAAATAACCCAAAATGAAGCAAGGAAAGGTTTATTTATCTTACAGTTTTGGAGGTTTCAATCCATACTCAGCTGACTCCAAGGCAGGGTGGTGTAGATGAGGGGCAGCTGTTCATGGCAGCCAAAAATGACAAGAACAAAAGGGCAAAAGAGGGAAAGCACACCTCCTTCCTGCCCTTACACTGTATGTCGGCTCCACCCCTGGGTGGGTGTAGCACTCATACCACCAATCCCAGCACTAGACAACAAGCCAATCACAAATGCTAGATTCAGCCATGTCCATGATTGCATGAGGCTTGGGAGAGGACATTTGAACACAAACCATAACATTCCACCCTTGGCCCCCCAAAGACTCATGCACATCCTTTAAACAAAAGACATTTAGTCCATCTTTAAGAGTTGCCAAAGTTCTAAGAGTTTCAGCATTGCTGCAAAGTCCAAGTCCCAAGTCTCCTGGATGTAAGACAAACTTTTAGCCATAAGCCCCTGTACAAATGAAAACCAATTTAAACACTTTCAACACACAATGGCACAAGACAAATATTACCATTCCAAAGGGTACAAACAGGGGGACACAAAAGAATGGTACCAAAGGAAGTCCAAAATTCAATAGGGCAAACATTAAATTCTGAATTTCCACATACAGCATCTGAAGCAATCTGACTGTTAGTTCCAAAGGGCTTGGGTGACTCCACCCCCACAGCACTTCTGGTGGTTTTAGCTCTCAGGGCTTCTCTTTTAGACCCACTCTGCTCAGTCCTTGCAGGTCTTCTTAGGCAACCATGCTCCTGGCTTTTCTAAACGTTTGAGTTTTCCATTGCATCTTTGGATTCACTCTCACAGCTTCACATGCTACCCTCTCAGGGGCACACTGCCTGGCCTTCCAGGCCTTCTGAAATCAGGGTGGAAGCCTTTTCAACCTCAGAACTCATGCATTCTCCACGTGCTTAAAACCAGCATCATGTGGGTGCTGCCAAGGTCCGCTGCCAGCTGGAATGTAGCCAGGCTTTCTTCTCTCTTGGCTGTAGGGATCGAGTGCCTGGATCATCAAGCTCTTTGAACATGATTGTGAGGAACGGCTTCTCTATGCCACTGCCACTCTGGAATCTGGTGCAGCTGCCACCATTTTGGAGCCTCCTGTGGCCTCTGCTGCCACTCTGAAGCACAATGCTCTACAGCTTCCTCCTCCAAGCAGTCTTTCGTTTTACAGTTTTGGAGCTGCAAAGGGTGGAGACCTGCTGCTTCCTGGGATGCCCCCTGGTCATCTTTTTTATTTTTCTGTTCCCTCTGATCAGTGGAGATCTCAGCTTTATCTTTGTAGTCCACAGCTTGCTGGTCAAATTCACAATGTTTTGGATCACCCTGATGGGCTCTTTGCTCTTGATTCACAACAGAAATCTGGCTAAAAGTCCCCAACAATAGCTATACCACTGCTTCAACATTCAACTGCCTTGAAATTTCTTCTGCCAGATAAATTAATCCACTGCCATTAATCTTAGTCTCAGGCAAAGTGTCTGGACATTTGCAAAATGCAAACTTTCTGCCAAGCCATAACACACATCGTGTGGAGTCCAACAACGAATGCAGACTTTCTTCCCAGCAGAAACCTTCTAAGCCTGGTATTTGCCAGCAGGCTTTCTATTAGCCTTTTGGCCACTGGAGCTCTGAGCAGAATCTCCCAAGCAGGGAAGCCTAAGCTGTTCCAGGTCTACTCTCTCAGGTGACATCTCCAAACCATTCCAAACTTTTCCCACAAGCCATTCCCAAAGGCTCTTGAACCACACAGTCAGGTACAGTCACAGCAATGACCCCACTCTACTGGTACGAAATTGTGTCTTGGTTACTTTTCTCTCATTATTGAGACAAAATACCTGATGCCTAAAGTGAAGCAAGGTGTTATGGATTACAAACTGGTGGTCAACTTGGCACCAGTTGAATTGGTTCAGCTGGTGTTGAGTTAAAGATGCTCCACCTGAAGAAAGTTGCCAGCATAAATAGGGACGTGAAGAAGAAGAGCCGGGCATTGTGGGTTCTTTCAAGAGTTGCTGTTAGAGCCGCTGGTTCTCCTGGAGGTGCTTGTCACGCTGGCTTCCCCAATATGGATTCGGCCATTATCATCGGAGGAGCTTGGGACCTCATCGGTGAGAGTGGCTGTGGTTCACATTGTGGGAGCCCTGCTCCTCACATTGTGCATCACTTCCTGGCTCCGGAGGGGAGGCTGTGTGCTGGAGAAGCTGGTCACGCTGGGCTTCCTGACCTGTGCTCAACTGTTCTCCATCATCAGAGGAACGCGGGACCTCGTCGCCCTTGGGGATGGCTGTGGTGCTCTTCAGGGCAGTCCTGCTTCTTCTTTTGAGCGTGACTTCTCGGCTCCCACGTAGAACCCTCAACCCACTACACAGCTCCTTCACCCTGCTGGCATAGACTTTCTAGCTCCACCGGTGACCTATGGCCTTCCCAGCACAGAACCATAAATAAACTGGCGTGAGCCCTTATTGGGGGCTCTTAGATTCCCAGTTGGTACTGTGGGAGGCATTGTCATGCATTTGGGTCTCTAGTGGGACTCTTACATGACATTGCTGTGGGATCCAGGCCCTCAGCTATCCTGGGTCTTAGTGTTGTGGACAGATTCTCCTGCACTTTCTTGTGTATACTTTTGGGTGACTATTATAAAATAATATTACAAACACTGTGTCCTGTAGCAGTTGTTCTCCATGTAACCCCTGACTACAACACAAGGAAAGGTTTATTAATCTTACAGTTTTGGAGGCTTCAGTCCATACTCAGCTGGCTCCAAGGCATGGTGGCATGGCTGAGGGGCAGCCATTCATGGCGGCTACAAAACAACAAAAGCAAAAAGGCAAAAGAGGGGAAGCATACCTCCTTTCCTCCCTTGCATTGCATGCTGTCTCCCTGCCCCTGGGTGGGTGCAGCACTCACATCACCAATCCCAGTGCTAGGTAATGAACCAATCATAAATGCTAGATTCAGACATGTCCATGATTGCATTAGACTTGGGGGGGTGCTATCTGAACACAAGCCATGACATTATCATTATCATTATCATTATTATTACCATGTTTCCCCAAAATAAGACCTATGTGGAAAGTAATCAGCCCTGAAAACTAGAGATCGAAAATGCCAGCCACAATCAACCTACCATTGAATGGCAGAGTGCTAAAGTTATGTTTTGGATAGGTTTGTACAACTTGGTAATTGCTTATTGGAGAAGAAATTTGTTAAGCTCTGTTCTGATTCTACTGTGCTGGATTTTTATTCATTTTTGTTTCCTTTGTGCCATTGATTCATATTGGAGTCATATATTTTATTGAATCTAACTAAAGGAATAAGAAAAGGGGCGTTAGCCAGGGATGTAACTCAGCAGCATCTGGCAAGTGTAAGTGTGAGGTCCTTAGTTTGTTTCTTGGTACAAAAAGAAAAAAAGAAAGAAAAGAAAAGAAAAAGAAAAGGGGCATTATCTTATGCAACTCAAGGATTCTCAAATGTAAGTTGCTGGCTTTCCTATGTTTTTAAAATTATGTTTTTTGTATACTTAACCATTGGTCTTCACTCAGAATGATTAACTAACTGGACTATTGGTTCTTAGAAATAAAGAACAAGTTGCACATACATGCCAGTTTTTGACAGTTTCTAGACACATTTGTAGTCTTTGTGTTTCTCAAGACAGACTCCAGCTGTTACCCAAAGTAGGCAAATTATGGTTGATGATTTAAGCAGCATTTCTGTTTAGAGTTC
>RJWM01051262.1:0-10487 GCA_004363535.1 Dasyprocta punctata
CCCCCATCCTGTTCCTGTAAGAACACAATGCCTTGATGAACACAAGTTGTTCTTTCCCAAGCGCCGTTTTCCTGTTCTGTATTGCGCCACTCCCCTGAAACCTAGCCAGGTGTAAACCCCCCAATGAAACCGTCCCCCACCCCAGGTGTTTGCGATTTTACTGCTTAAAAGCGGTTTGTTTCCTCAGCTCGGCGCGCAGTCTTTCCTATGTAAATGGGAATGCTGTATCGCCAGGCCTGTGCTATTAAAGAGCTCTAATTTTTTCAATTGGCCTTTTAAATTGAGAGTTTTTGTTGGGATAGAGCATCGGTTACATCAATCAGCAAGCCATCCTGTGTTGGTGACAGAATGATCTGACTAATTCACAGACATTGTCCACTTGCCCCACTCTGAGGGCTGAACTTAGAGTCAGCTTCCCTAGAGCAACACAGCTTGAGAGTAGAGGAAAGTGAGGGAGGTATAAGCAGACATGAGAACTGTTTCTCCAAGTAAAAGGTGTCTTGTAATTGAAAATACAGTGCACATCCATCATAATGGCTCCCATTTATTCCCCATTCTTATAGATTCTCTCCATATGGAAGGAAGAAGTATTGAATAACTCTATAAATCAATAATAGATTATTGCTTATAGAATTGCAAATTTATTTAGTAAATCTGGCGATCATAGATAAGAAAGGAATTCAGTCTTCTTGAAAATCCCTAAATGAAATAAATAACTAATTCTAAGACAGTGAAATCAAAAGGTCAATACTCGAAAAGAGTGATATTTAATGTGGCAATTTATATTAATGCAATAATTTTTATAAGTACCAATTAAATATCATATAGATTTCTTAACCCTTTCCTATGGAAGTTTTTGTTAATTGCTTCAAAAATTAAAATGGCCACATACCCTTCCTTATTACCCTTACATCAGGAATAACGAAAGAAAGAGAAATTGTCACTTACAAAGTTCATTGGAAGTAACATGAACATTGGAAGTGGTAGTGTCTTTGGTTTATGAATGACTTTTTCCCTCTGGCTTCATACATATTTCTTTCTCTTAAAGAGTTTCATAAAAAGAGACTCATCAGTTTACCTGCTAGATTTTCCATATGCAATGAATGTGAGTATATGTTTGCAGATTCAATAAAAGGAAAGGATAGGTCTTTTTTCTTCTCCTCCTGGACAAGAAATTGTAGCTCCAAGCCTAAAAGCACTGGCCAAATAGCACATTTATAACTAGAAATGAGTTCACTCATCTACCAGAGCCATTTCCAATATATAATTAGAATTCTGCTACCTCAACTCTGTGCCCTAATGTTAGAATTATTTCTGGCTACGTATTATAAACACTATTCTGTTTAGTATACATGACTTTCTTAAATGCTTTGTTCTGAGAACTATTTACCATTGATTTGTGACCAGGTGCATTTATCATGTTAGCCCAGCACAGTAATTAAATGGCTGAAGTTGTTCTGTGTATGAATACACTGTGCTCATCATCACCATTTCATTTAATCCTGTATCCATTTGTAGGCTTCCAAATATTGCTTCTACATCATCATCTGGTACATCCTCAATAACATTTTTGCAATATAAATGCCTTTCATTTCCAGCTGTGAATTTTGCAAACGTTTCATAAACTGTAGATCACAATATAGATTTGTGTAGTAATGAAATCACAGTGCTGAGAATGACTAAAATAGTACTAAAATAGGGACTTTGGCCCCTGCCTTCCAAATGAATCTCATTCTTAAACACTAGGCTACATTTTATTTTCACGATATTTAGAAAACTTCTCAACTTTCCTCCAGTGTCTGTTGAGACTTATGATGGCTATGAAAGTCTTCTGCTCAGTTCTTCAGCTTATGGGAGTGTAACTGACAGGTCCAGTTTGGATTCTTCTGGATACATCACATTTTTCCCAAGGCCATTTCTTCTGCACCCGCTGGAAGCCTATGACTAAGCATCGCATGGACTGAAAGCAAGCTTATTAATGAAAAAAAATGTGGCTCCCAATTAACCTTGACAAATCTTGCTTGAAATTTCTGTGCTGAGTCACTCCCTCTACCCCATCTTTTCCTTTTTGCTCTTTTTCCATTGGTGCCACACAGAGGTTTTCTTCTGCTTTCCCTGCCCTGTCCTCCAATAGAGTTCTATCATGTCTAACACTACTCTGACATTTCTCCCTTGAAGGACACATCTCAATCAACTTACTGTTTACATACCCTTCCTTCAATTCAATCATATTTCTACATACTTGTAAAACATGATTCTTCCTGTTTATTGTTTAGAAAAAGTGAGAAAACCCCATTGAAATGATTAAAATTCCTATTTTTGAAGAATTGTAATAAGGTATCTGATTGTGTTATTTTGTTTGTTCACTGGTAAAGAATTTCTACCACTTAGTATGTCATTACTAATTCATATACATCTTGTATTATATTATTATCATTTAATTAAAGTCTGTCTTGTAGATTCTTAGGTAAACATTTTTGCATGTTTTAACATCTCTGGGGTTGTAATGTTATGTTACAAGTACAAGAATGTCATGATGTAAGTGGCAGGTGTTTTTTTCTAAGTAAAAATTAAATCAATGGAGTATCATATAAAAAAGGGCATCAAAATTCTATCAGATTTTATGCCTTAAAAATGTGTGTATGCATAGAAGCATGTATCACTGAACTAAGCCTACAATTTATCTTCCATTTCCAGTTTTGCATTGAGAAAGAAATCTCTGAATTCTCCTTGTTTCAGCTCAGTAGCTGCTGGGATACACCTCTTTTCTAGACACTGTATTGGACACTAAATCTTAAGGTTATGTCCAGAAATTTGAAGTGATTAAACTATTGAGTCTTTTTTTTTCTTTTTGAGACAGTCTCGCTATGTAGTTTAGGATGACCTTGAAATCATCGTTTACCCCAGGTAATTCATGAACTCTTGGTGATTTTCCTGCCACAGCCTCCCAAGTGCTGGGATTACAGGCATGTGTTACCACACCTGGCTGTTCTGTTGTCTTTAGTCAATTATAGCAATGTGTAAATATATTGAAGACTTACAAAAAAAGCACTTTCAGAAATCAGACCTGGTCTACTTTCATTACACATTTTTATTTAGATTAATTCTTGGTGCATTTGTATCCAATAGTATGTAGAAGTCACACTATAAGTTTTTGAAAAGTGTCCCACCATAAATTAAAATTATTATATAATAAAATTATAATTATGATAGTTATAATTATAATTATTGTATATTAGCCTTAGATATTTGATATTTGTTTATTATATAAGTTGTCTTATACCTTGCTAGGTATCATTTCAAGTACACTATTCTATTTTCTGTTTTATGATGCTGGGACTAAGACTCCACAACCAGATACCTAATTTGCCAGTAGTTTCCTAATGGTGTCTTCACTGAGGGAGATTGCAAGGTTGTAGGAGCAAGAATGAATTCTCTTTTTTTTCTATCAGTATCACCATAGCAACACTTCTTCACTCAGACAGAAACAATTCCTTCCTGTGGCAGCAACTGAATCCAATTTGTGTTTGTTCTAATATTCATAGATCCACCTTTATTACACACTCAAAGAGAAACCAGCATTATTGTGTTGATTCTGGTGTCATTCTCTCAGAGATTTGGTCCTATTTCCATGGACTCTCTTCTCCAAAACCAAATACTTGCACTCTGGCACTAGTCAAGCACATCCTTTCCCAAATATAAGATGTTCAACTTCTTGGGGGCTTTCTAAGCATTTGAACTTTTATAATTTCACCTCTTCTCTTTTGTTTTCCCAGTCCTAGTGATGCTAACATTCCCTGAAGTAATTACTTTGGTGATACCACATAGTCTGTGTTATGTTAGAACTGGATTAAAATAGTTTACAAAACTTGACATATTCTTTTTCTGATTTTCTCCAAAAATCTTGACTAAATGGAAAATAGAAATGAGTCAAAGACATTTAATGGGATCTTCCTCATTTTGTGTAATCTGAGGGTTACTTAAGAATTCATATTTGAGAAAGAAGAAACAGAAGAGACAGGAGAGGAAAAGAAAAGAGAGAAAAGTAAAGGAAAAGAAAAGAAAGTTGTACATACTATTTCTCTTTACAGTTAATGAGTAAGAGGAAGGGGGTGGGGGAGGGGATGGAGACAGGGATGGGTAGGGAAAGGAGAGATTCTACAAGAGGCCCATAAGAGAACAGAAAAAGGTGAAGAAATGTTTTCAAAAGGTCAGAGAGACCAAACTTTAAACCTTAGTTTCACACCCGGGAAAACTAACCTGATGCCCCCAGGGAATCAGAGTCTCCTGAGATCAAATGAGCTCTCCACCTTTGAACATTTCCACAACCCCAGGAGAAGAGGCCTTCAAGGTAACTCACTAAATTTCTCATCAGCCAGCAGATTGCGATTTAGGATGGAACACACGGAAAGAAGAAAGAAAATTGATTTTATTTTTTACCTGATGAATTTTGTAGTCTGAGTCATACCTGCTTCTTTCAGAGCAATATACTGATTATGTGGACCTACTTTTAGTGGGAGTTGAATACCTGTGGAAAATAACAGCAGCAGCAGTATTTAGTAACAACCTTCTCTGGTTCAGTCCCTGGTATTCTTCCTATTTATTCCTCTGAGTAATCCTGACACACATTTCAAATAATGTAAAGTTTCTATTTTAATCACACCTTTATACCACTATGTATGTCAGTATAGGTAAACAGGAACTGAAGACAAAAAGGGAAGTAATTTATGATAAATGTTGTTCAATTTATGAATATATAAAAATAAAAATTACAGTTTTATGAAATAAGTTTTATTCTTAAATATTATCACCATTTATTCAAAATGTTGCTTCTGTGTGTCAATCTTGATTGTAAAATCCTCATGAATTTACTGGCATCATTCATGTTGTATACTCATATAAACACGTATGATGATATTTTTATTAATCTACCACATATAACATGAAGGTGTACCTTGATGAAGGCTTTGAATTTTTCTCTTTATTGAAATATTTATGTTGTCATCAAAAAGGAATTCTTGTATCTATCAAAGGTATATCAATGAAGTCAAGATGAAATGCTCCACTGACCTGATTTACTACAATGAACAATGAACTGGTGCAAGCATTTTCAATTTTTATTTTCAAAAAAATAAAATCAATTTTCTTTCTTCTTTCCATGAGTTATGTCCTAAATCACAATCCACTAACTGATGAGAAATTTAGTGAAAATTGAACACAGTTCATCATAACATCATCACAGTTTGGTGAGATACATCTGGGGATGATGATTTTAAAAAGGACTTAGGAATTTGACCAAGAACCTGAGTTCAACTCCAGTTTTGAGGGAAATACAATTTAATTAAAGTCAAAGAGAGATGAAGTTGCTGAGGCTGTTCAAATTTCAACAACTATGATGACTCTAAGTATGTAGTACAACATCCAACTTGGTTATAATATAGACTACTACATTCTTCAGAGTAAATTTTCTGTAGGAGAACCCTTTGTTACACCAAAAAGTAAACAAGTAACAATGTAGTTGCACAAGGTAGAATTGTATTTCTTCTGATGTGTCCATCCAGCTCCAGTATGAAAGTGCATGATTTTGGAAAGAATGGCTCCATCTATCTTTAGGCTTTACATAGAGACCTATATGCAAGGTTATTTCACTGTTTAAGATACTACTGGTTCTATAGATTCAACGTCTCCTTTTTTCAATGTACGAAAATGGTCCAACATGTAAGACAAAAAGGGCTAAGCCCCTGATTTGAAACATATTTTTTGGGGACTGCACATACTATTTCTGTTTTTAACTAACAAGCCAGAATTTGTCATCGAAGAAGATTATAAATATACGTTATTTCAGATAAGCTGGTACCCAGTCCAGCTGTGAATTCAATATTCTATTACTTTAGAATAGGAGTCAGCATATTTTTTTGTATGAAGATAAACTTAGTAAACATTTAGCCTTAGCAGGCCATATGATCTGTATCATAAATTTTCAAGTATTTAACCCATCATAGTACAAATACAGCCATGGGCAAAATGTAATTAGAGCATGGCCATATTTATATAAAACTTTCTTCACATATGTATTTGGTAGGCAGCATATAACCCTTGGGCCACAATTTACTGACACTTGCTTTTAAAAATGATAAGAACAGGTACTGTAAGACAGCCAGTAGTTTCCACCACCATAATGTCAAGAGCAGTACAGAAGTAGAAATCAGAATTGCCTTTTCTCAGGCAAATTACTCTGAACTTGAAGGTACTTTACTGACCTGAAGGGCACTAAAAATTGAGTTTCTCCAGACAAGACTGGTTCACAACTTCTTTTCTGGCACCCCACCCAATCTTTTATCACCACCAAGTGCACCTAAATGCAACCAAACTGTGTACAGATATTTATCAAGAAGAAGAAGAAAGCTTTGAAAGACAGGTGCACATATTTCCATAAGAGGAAGCTCATCACATTTACTTCATTTATTGATTTAAATATGGATAAAACTTATTGCTCCAAAGTAAATAATATTTCTCTTATTGGTCTAAGTGTCAGTAAAAACAAATTGACCATTAAGGTGATGAATCTTCTTTGGCATTTCTGCATAGCTAGAGCTATAAAGGCCATACTCTTCCTCGGTTATGTGTGCTCAAACAGTTCACATTACATTTGGGTTCATTCTTTCCCTTTTTGGATAGTAATTCATCTCTAAGTCTTTTGTTCTAATTGTGAGGCTGCGGTTTCTCTATCCAAATCTACTTATGTCCTTTCTGCTTTGCTACCATGCATCCACCTGCCTGTGTGTCCAAATGCAAATGGACAGTAATCATAAAAACTATTCAGAATATTGGGGGGTAATCTTATACTGTAATGCTGATTTGTTTTTATTTTTTTCTTCAGTATCTTGATTTTGACTAAATTATTCATTAATTTGTGAGCTACTTCTTTTTGAACTGCACTGTGTCTACAGTCCCCACTTTTATCTTTTATTTTTTATAACAAACAATATATAGGACATTAGAAAAATATCAGCAAGAAACATAAATGTTATGAATGCTATATTATTTTCAAAAGAACAATTCACAATAAAAATGAAATCTGAAAATGACCCTGTGAAAATTACTTTTCAGTCAAAATTCTTTTTCTTTAACTATCTTAACTAAGTTTTTATATACATATAAAAATATACACATAGATTTGCAGTTTGTCACACAAGTGCAACAATATGATGGTTACATGTGTATGACTTATTTATTTCACTTATTTATTGATAAGTATATTTTCCAGGAGCATCCATTTAAGAATGAAAGTGTCAGAGACCAAGGCGTGAGCTCCATTGTTCAGGGGTGCTGCCTGGACAGCAGGTCCTAGAAGTTGCTGTGCACCCACCCAACCAGGACCAAGGACCCTGCACTATATCCCTGGGACTTGCCTGGCACTCCAGAGGCTCTGAACTCACAACCAGAGGCAAGGTCTGGATGGCACTGCACTCTGGGGTGTGCTCTGCCTAGCCACCTGGGTCCTGGAGGTCTAGGCCCCCACCCAGCAAGGCGGAGGCTCCAGCAGCACAGTCCAGAAGTGCGCTCTCAATAGCTGTGCTAAGGACCAGCTCTACCCAGTCCCGCATCTCAGCACAACCCACCAGGGGAATGCCCAGCCAGACTTCCAGGACACATAGCCCAGCACCACAGAGCAACCCAACAAAGTATATCAGGGGAACATGTGGTCAGCCTCACAAACCACAGAACACAAGGGTCTAGCACCATAATCTGGGAGTGTGCCCCAGCTAGCCATGGGGATAATGGAGAATTGAAGCTCTACCTAACACACTGTTCCAGTACAATTCATTGGGAGGCTGCCTGCCCAGACACACAGGTCCCAGAAGAAAATGACAAAATGAAAACCAAGAGGCAGACTAAATTTCCCAGCCCACTGAGAACAAATCCAAGAGACACTGAAGGGGAAGACACTGGGCATCACAAAACTGAAGTTTCTGAAATGATAGCAACTGCAGTAAAGAAACAACTCCATAAAGCTATAGAGAAACTCAAATTGGAAATAATCTCTCAGCTAAAAAATGAATTGACAACCATTATTAAAGAAATGTTGTGTGTATCTAAAGAAGATCAAGATAAAAATAGAAGAATGTAAGAAAATGATGGAAACTTTGTGTGAACAATATAAGACACAAGTAGAATGCATGAAACAGATTCAAAGGGATATTCTGGAAATGAAAATTTTCATGTAAAGTTTGAAAAACTGCTTGAATGAAACTGAAAATAGAATCTCAGACCTTGAAGACACCATGGGAGCTTATGATCATGAAAGAAAAGATCTCTTAAAAATAACAAGGAACCAAGAAACAATACAACAGCTGCAAGATGATGCCAAGAGAAATAACATAAGATTAATAGGCATTAACGAAAAAGCAGGGGTCAATACTAATGATCTGCAAAGACTATTTGCAGAAATAATATCAGAAAATTTTCCAAACATGGGAAGGGAATCTGATATACAGGTAACTGAGGCATACAGAACTCAAATTAACCATAATCAAAATAAATCACCCAGACATATAATAATTAGGCTATCAGAAATACAGCACAAGAACAAAATACTAAAAGCTGTCAGACAAAAGAAACAGATCACCTATGAAGGAAAGCCTATCAGAATTACGGCAGACTTCTCAACACAAACCTTTAAGTCAAGAAGAACTTGGAGTGAAGTATTTCAAATACTGAAAGAAAACAACTTTCAATCCAGATTTATGTACCCTGCAAAACTATCCTTAAAAATTGATGGAGAAATAATATTCTTTCATGACAAAGAACAACTGAAGAAATTTATGGCCACCAAACCAACACTACAAAGAGTGCTGAAAGATACTCTAGAAAGAGACAAAGATAGCCACAATCTCAAGAACAACAACAAAAGCAGGGCAAATACTTAAACAGAAAATGTAGAAAACTAACAACAGAGAGATATCATGACAGGGATGAGCCAATACATATCAGTTATATCAACCAATGTAAATGGCCTCAACTCACCAATAAAAAGAAACAGACTAGCAGAGTGGGTTAAGAAACAAAATCCAACAATATGCTGTGTACAAGAAACACATTTCACTCAAAAGGAAATTCAAAGACTAAAAATCAAAGGCTGGAAAACAATGCTCCATGCAACAGGAACCCAGAAAAAAGCAGGGGTAGCTATTATGTTTGAAGACAATATGAACTTCAAACCGAGAATGATCAAAAAAGATAAAGAAGGTCACTACATACTTGTTAGGGGAAAACTTCAAGAGGAAGAGATCACAATCATAAATATATATGCACTGAATATGGGAGCACCCAACTATGTAAGACAATTCTTAATAGACGTGAAAAACCAAATGAACAATAATACAATTATAACAGGGGATTTTAATACCCCACTGTCACAGAGAGACAGATCAACCAAACAAAAAATCAGCAAAGAAATAGCAGAACTGAATCTAACTTATGAACAAATGGACCTAGTAGATGTGTACTGAGTATTCCACCCATCAACATCAAAATACACATTCTTCTCAGCTGCACATGGGTCATTCTCTAAAATAGTTCATATACTGATCCACAAAACATGCCTTAATGGATTTTTAGGTGACTTCTATGTAGAGTATCATATCATCTGCAAAGCGTAATGTTGCTGGATACAAGGTCAACACTCAAAAATCAATAGCATTCCTGTACACAAACAACAAAGTCACTGAGAGATAAGTAAGGGAAACCACACCCTTCACTATAGCATACAAAAAATGAAATACTTAGGAATCAATCTAACAAAGGAAGTAAAAGATCTATACAGTGAAAATTACATTACTCTGAAGAAGGAAATTGATGAAGATTTCAGAAAATGGAAAGATATTCCCTGTTCATGGTTAAGAACAAACATTGTGAAAATGGTCATTCTCCCAAAATTATTATACAGATTTATTACAATCCCAATCAAAATACCACCTCCTACCTCACAGAGCTAGAGAAAGCTTTCCTGAAATTCATCTGAAATCAGAAATGACCTAGAATAGCAAAAGCAATTCTGGGCAACAAAGGGAAGGCAGGAGGCTTCACAATTCCCAACTTGAAACAGTACTACAAAGCCACTGTGATAAAATCAGCATGGTACTGGAATCAAAACAGACCTGAAGATCAGTGGAATAGATTAAAAGAGACAGCCACAACTGCAAACACACTTAGCCACCTCATCTTTGACGAAGGGTCAAAACATGTACATTGGAAGAAAGATAGCTTCTTTAACAAATGGTGCTGGAAAAACTGGCTTTCTATATGCCGTAAACTAAAACTAGATCCATGCCTATCACCATGCACTAAAATAAAGTCAAAATGGATCAAAGATCTGAATATAAAAACAGAGACACTAAACTTACTAGAAGACAGAGTAGGTAAAAATCTCGATGACATAGGAGTAGGCAGAGAGTTCATGAACAAAAATCAAATTGCATGGAAGA
>RJWM01051263.1:0-10484 GCA_004363535.1 Dasyprocta punctata
AATACTGCGTCTGCTCAGGCTTTAGAGTTTGTTCTTGGGAAATCAGAGATAAACAAAGATGGCCTTAATAAATCTCTCTAAGATTGTAAATACACAGTTCCTGGTACTTTTTCCCCTTAGGGAAGTAGGCCAGGCATCACCAGCAATTCAGATATGCTGGCCTTTGTCAAAGATTGCATTGTGTCAAAAAAAAAATATGATTTAGCAAATTGTTGGAGACAATGAGAATGCTTTTTAGTAGTTCTGCCATAATTGAAAATCAGCAGCCTTCTGCAGAAACCAATCTTATGCCTTTGATGAGGTACTGAATTGGGCCTGAAAAAAAGATCTCTTGAAGGGGGAGATGTTTGCTTTCTAAAAGGTTGAACTTCCAAGGGGAATATTTAAAACTCATTTCAGCAGCCATCAATGAGTCCACATGGAATAGTTATGTTTGGGGCTGGAGTGTTTTGAGGAGCTTTGATTTACTATTGATCATTTGTTGGGAAGGAGATGAGGGTGTTTGCGTCCCTTTTCTGAACTGGCATTAGATCCCATATTAGTTTTCTAGGATTATTTATAACAGTGTCACAGCTCAGATGACTTAAAGAACAGAACTTTATTTTTTCATAGTTCTATAGGCAAGAACCGTGACATCAAGGTGCCAGCAGGGTTGGTTTCCTGTGAGGTCTCTCTCCTTGGCTTGGAATTGGCCATCTTCTCTCTGTGTTCTCACATCATCTTCTTTCTAGGGGTTTCCATGCCCAAATTCCCCATCTATGCCAGGTGAATTTAATGTCAACTTGACTAGATTAGAGACTTCCAGAAAGGTGGTTGGATCATCAGTGGATGAACCTACTAATGTTCATAGCTGAATGTGCTGTTGGGAAATGAAGCCCAGGTGGAGGTGGGTTACCAGGACTGTGCCTTTGAAAGTATCTCTTCTGGCACTCTGCCCCTGTGCTCTGCTTCCCAGCACCATGATGAAAGCAGCTTTGCTCTGCCATGCCCTTCAGCCATGATGTTCCTGCCTTAGAGTCAGCCAGCCATAGACTGAACCACTGAAACTGTGAGCCAAAATAAACCTCTCCTCCTTGAAGATGCAGGTGTTGGGTGTTCTGTCCCAGCAAGGGGAAAGCCAGCTGATACATCATCTTATGAGAGCACCAATTGTACTGGGTTAAAGCCCACAGTAAGGACCTCATTTTAACTTAGATCTTCAAATACTGTGCAGTTACATTCTGAGGTACTAGAAGTGTAAGAGCTTCAGCATATGAATTTGGGAGAGCACAATTCAGCATATGACAACTGTGATTCAGGATCTCCATGCCAAATCTATAACACCTTTGCCTTAAAATGACCAGAAGATAAAGAGAAAGGGAGAAAAAGAGTATCCCTGAATTGTCCACAAGATCTGGCTAGTTTCTGCAGCAAACTTCAATATGGAAAAATTAAAATTTCTGCTGAGAATTCTCAATTCTGCCTCATAACATCCCTATGACACAGGTGCCAGTGTCCTCTTTATTTTTTATAGAGGGGATGATGAAATATGGACCAAGTTTGATAAAGACACAGAGTTTAGTACACTAAAAACAATGACTTGAACTCAAGCAATCTCATTCTACAACCTGAGCTATTAATCTCTTCATACCTTTTCCTAGTCAGGTTGGCAGAGGAGAAATCTGTGTGTAGACAGCTAACTGTATTTGCATCTATACCCAGTACTACATAGAGAATTTTCTCGGGGCTTCCCAGAAGACCTAGGTGCTAGCTACAGCTCTACTAACTCTTGCTAAATGATCTTAACTTAGTAAATTAAACCCCCACTTCCCCAAGCTTCTAGCCACATAGGTAAAATGGGAGAATTGGATTAGATCTATGTTTCTCAAACTTTTGAGCTGGGATCCATAATCAATACATTTTACTTTGGAATCCGGTACATAGCCACACAGGACATAATTGAAACAAGTGTTTCCCACAATGCCTGCCTTCCCTACATGTTAGCACTCTCCAATACTTTCTATTTTGTTCTAATAGATTTGGGTTTTTTTCAATAATAATTATGACCTACTCCACTGGGTCTGTGAAAAGGCCAAAGTAGGTGACCCAGTTTAGACTCCTGTGATCCTAAAATCCTTTTAGCCTGCAGGGATGGGTGGATGTTTGGAGCCTCTCTCGTCTGAAATACAGTCTTTGTTGGAAGCACATGAATAGCACATGTTACTGGGGACAGCATCTTTTTTAGCTCCAAAATGAACTAATTGCATCATCGTAATAGTAATTGCTTATGTTTCTTGTGTACCTCCTGCATGCTAAAAGTTTGAAATCTGGTGTCTCCTGTAGTCTATAGGTTGTGGATATTGTGATATCTTATTTGTGTACAGAGAAACCCAGGACCAGATAAAGTAATTTGCTCAAGGCCCTACAGGAAGTAAGTGGCAGGGCTCAGATTTGGGACAAGGTTGTTCTAATTCTGAAGCCCTTACACACAATGTTTATGATTAGGGAGGACTGGTGAAGGGTTTAGCAGCAGTCAAATCTGGAAACTACGGCCACAGAATATAATTTCTTCCCTTAGGGTTTTCTCTCCTTGGCAGAAATGAGCATACTGTAGTGTGACGCTATCATAGCAGTGATTATAAAATCCCCCGAGGTGTTTTCCAGTCTTCCCACCCTTGTCCAGGCCAGCTCAACCAGTTGAATCAGAATCCCTGATGACGGAATCCAGGCCTTTGTAACTTTTACAACCTCCTAGGTGGTTCCAATGTGTAGCCAAGATTAGAAACCATTGCCTTGAAATCTTGGTTGAGGACATGAAAGAGCTGTAAGGAGTTTTCCATCTTACTTCCTACAAACAAGATTTAGTAAAATATTGCTTAAAGCTTTCAGCTCCTCTTACAGAACTGGGGAGCTTAGGGTGTTTGCTAATTCTTTGGAGCACACCACACACACACACACACACACACACAAACAACTTTCTGTCTGCTCTTCAACGCTGAAGGATAGCAGCAATTGCCTCAGGCATGGAAGAGATGTTTAAAATAGCTGCAGTGTCTCTGTGATACTTCCTAACACATAATTTTGAAAGTCATTTTTTTATATAACTAGAAAAGTCAGCTGTTGAATTCATCAGATGTAAGTGTGACCAGTAGTCACAGGCCCAGTGGATTGGGAGTGATGTCAAAAGCCAAACCAGACGAAGGTCACTATAAATGTGAGAAGCCATCACATTTGCTTAAAAAGAGCATCAGGGAACGATTTCCTTGTTTTCACATGAACTATGGGAACTACAGTCAAACCTAGGATCCTCCCCACATCCTTTTCCAACAGGGATAGGAAGTCATCCTTTTAGCAGCCTCTTGCCCTGACTTAACACCTGTGTTATTGCGGTATGCGATTTGGCCTATTCATTTGAAAATACAACACATCCGCACTGGTTTCACTGTGTTGCCTGCAGCTGTCTCCCAAACAGGGGCTGTATCTTACTGCTGGGGTTTTCCCTGTCTCAGGAGACGGCCTTATTCATGTTGAAAATGCCTGCAGTTTTCATATTGCAAAGAATAAAATTACAATCCAGCTGTCCCTCTGTATCTGAAGAAGGTTAGTTCCAGGACCTCCCACGGACATTACTTACAATACCTAGTGTAAGTACTAGGTTAATAGTTGACACACTGTACTGTTTATGAAATAATTAGGAAAAAAAGTCTGTAGATGAGCAGTACAGATACAGTGCAGTTCGTTGAACCCACACACACAGAACCTGTGGATGTGAGGTGTTGACCGTGTGACCACAGCAAAGAAAACGCCACTCTGTTCTGGAAGATGGTCCCACGTTTCCCTCAGGGCCCGGGGTGGCCAGTTTAGGCCAGGCCGGTGGAGGTGCCGGGCCTCTGTCTCTAGTAACAGCTCTCGTTTGCTTGCAGAACGAGGTGGCTGCGCTTCTGAAACCCATCTCGGAAAAGATTCAGGAAATCCAAACTTTCAGAGAGAGAAACCGGGGGAGTAACATGTTCAATCATCTTTCAGCCGTCAGCGAAAGCATCCCGGCCCTGGGCTGGATAGCTGTGGTGAGTCGGGGTGCACCGGGACCCCTTCACCTGGTCACGTGTTACCGTGCTGAGGAGACATCGCCTCGCCTCCACACCCCTTAGTCCACAATCTGCTTCATGGGAGGAAGGTGGCTTTGGGCTGATCCATCAGCTGTTTCTTGCTCTGTTTATAATGCGCTGCTTTCTGTTCTGAGAAATAGAGCGTGTTTCACGACCTTTCCAGAGCCCAATTTGCCTCCAGCTTCCAACCGTACTCCCTTGCTTTTCTTCTTCTTTCTTATCTTTTTTTCTTTTTCCTCCTATGCTTGGGTGATGGTCCTGTTTTCTCAGTCCCCCAAACCTGGTCCTTATGTCAAGGAGATGAATGATGCTGCCACCTTTTACACTAACAGGGTCTTAAAGGACTACAAGCACAGGTACGTACCTTCTTCTCCTATCGGTTTTGCAGTTGATCACTGTTTAGACATTTGCTCCTAAAACTTTAATAGTTAATTACTGTTCCCTTTCCATGGCTCTTAATGAGTGTACTATAATCTTTAAAGAAAATTTCCATCTTAGCAGAGAAAGCCGAGTGGAAAATAGAATCAATCATCCAGATAATATGTGTGTTTTAGGAAATGTGCTTCAGTCCTCTGGTCATGACTAAACTGTCCCCATTTGAATGTACGTTACTACTTTATGTCTTGCGGACTGGCTTCTTGCGATCACAGAGCTTTTCCATTGTCAAAATAGACTGATGAGTGAGCAGATAGAAGAAAGGAGGAATCAGGCATTGAAGTGAAAATCAAGAGCAGAGGTGAGATGAGACCATAACGCAGGCAGTGAGAGGGACACCAGGTGGAGTTAAGATGGAGTATGATTGGAGTGGACACAGGGACATTTGAGCAGCAGCCCTTTGAGGGCTGTGGAAAGCACAGGTGAGTCTGGGCCACGGGAGTCTGGAGACTCGGCATGAAAAGATCTTGCATCCTACAGCACAAATAATAGATCCTACAGAGGCTTTAGCTGGAGTTAGAATGGAAAAAAGGACCAAACGGAGGTGCATCAGAAGTGAGGAGACATCCAGGAAAATGTCCCCTGAACTATTTAAGGAGTGTCATGAGATTCCTCGCCCTCTGATAAGGTCATGCTTTGCCTCGTAAACAGCTGGTGAAAGGTGCTCGGGCTGTTGCCTAGTAACAAAGGGAAGAGTTGGGGCAAAAACAAAAACAGGAGTGTTCCCTCTCCCCTTGCTCTGGGCTCAAGAGTGGATCCCCACCCGAACCCTTAGATGGCAGCAAGAGAGGTGACATCAGTCAGTAAATACAGTGGCTGCTGGGGACAGCTCATCCTTGATCTCGACTGTTCAGATGGAAGGGGATTTGAGGGCCTGAATTCTCTGGATTATCACCCCAATTTGCCTCTTTATTTTGTTAACACAGACCTGAAAATAACCAGAAGAAAAGGATACACAACAATATAAAACAAATTTTAAACCAAATATATGAAAATGCATTATTCATACATACTGCATAAATATCTGCCGTGTTTCCAGGTTGTTGACCAAATGGTACATATCTAAAATCTGTGCCACTCTTTCCTTTTTATTTTTTTATTTTAATAAATATTGTGATACAAAAGAAAATTTAACAAAATACTTACATTATAAAAAGAATCACAGTGCAAAGAATACCCATACTTATACACCCATTTTAAGAAATATCTAGTTCAATGAAAATAAAACTTCGTGCTAATATGTTTGTTTCTTCTTTGTAAAAGAGAAGTGTTTTTTAATCAATGTCTTGTACTCTAACTACTTTGAAGATAATAATACACACTGTATTAACTATTATTATTCTTATTATTTTGCAATGAAATTTTTATTTTTTCATAAAATTAAAAAAATTACTTGCTGACATTTTTTTACCATAAAAAACAGCCATATCACGTGGTTCAACTCCCAGACATATATATATATATATATATATATATATATACATATGTCTCCAAAATAAATGAAAACAGATGTGTGCCCAAAAGCTTACACATGAATAATCACAGCAGCATTATTCACAATAGCCAAAACATGGGGATAACCCAAATGTACATCAACTGAGGAGCGGATAAATAAAATGTGGTATATCCATACAGTGGAATATTATTTGGACATTGAAAGAGATATTGATGTAGGTGGCAACATGAATGAACCTTGAAAATACTGTGCCAAGTGAAAGAAGCCAGACATACAAAAAAACACATAGTGTATATTTGTATGACTCCATTTATATAAAATTCATAAAGGCGAATCTATAGAGACAGAAAGTAATTTACAGTTACTTAGGGCTGGAGACATTTAGGGACATGGAGAATAACTACAAATGGGCATCAGGTTTCTTTGGGGAGATTAAAATATTTTAAAATCAATTGTGATGATTGCTCAACTGGAGCTAAATTATTACATTGTACACTTTACATGTGCGAATTATGGGGACTATGAACTGTATCTGAATAAAGCTATTTTTATTATTTTTTTAAAAATAAAAACAACCATAGATTTTTTTCTTTTACTCTATGCTAACAAAACAGATCTTGCAGCTTTGGAAAAGAGCAACATTAGCAGATGGAACTATTTATGAATTCCAGGCTCCTCTGGGCCCCTTTTCTCCTAGGATTGCCCTGCCCCCTCGGTGTTGCCCTGTGGTACTGGACGCCACAGCACGTGTCAGTGCCTCAGAAGAAGTCTCCAAAATGCAAAGCAGCCCACTGTTTTCACATACAGGTTAATATTTCAGAACTAGGAAGTTGGAGTTACCAAACCCGGATATACTGTGCTGGTACGGACGCATTCCCAGTGATTTCTTTCAGAGTGCAGCACGCATGCCAGTGTAGGGCAGCTTACACATTGCTCAGGCGCCCGCCTTTTCCCAGGAGCAGACCTCTGCAGACCATGTTTATTTGTACCCCAGTTCATCAGCCCCTGTCCTGTGCCAGCCCCTCCTTGAGAAGATGTCAGGACCTGAGCTGAGTGATCCACCTCAGAGGGGCTGGGCTTTTCGCACTCTTACGTGCATGCCAGGAGTCCAGGGTTTGCCCCTTATGTGTCAGTTATGAAAGAGAAAAGGTGCTTCCGGCAGCACCAAGGTGGGCTCCATCAAGTTCAGGGACCCGCTGAAGACCACACAATAAGTCAGGGAAATGCAGGCAAAGGTGCAGATTCCTGCATTTCACTTCTAGAGGTAATCAAACCGGCCCGAGTCACCCTGGCGCTCCTAATGAAAACCGAGTACCCTATGCGCTCAGCACCATGTGCGGGGGACCCAAGCTCGGTACCTTCCCCCCGACCTTACAGTCATGGGCAGCTCACCGCCACCCACCTGATAGCTAGCCCCGGGCTCCAGGGAGCTGAAAGACAGGCACCCTGTGGCTTAAACAGAGCATGAGGTGGGGACTCATCTCATCTGTGCCACCCTTGCCACTAGCTTGAGTGGTTCTTGATTCTTCTTCAGTATGTGTGCAGAGAAGTCACCGACTTTGGCTCTGTCAAGCTGTGCCTTCTCTCATAGCCATTAAAATTCACATTCCCTAATGTAGTTCTTCCAGGATCCATGAAAACCAAGCACAGGTTTGCAGCTGCCCATGGGTATTGTACTGCATTTCAATCCTGCTCAATTTATCTCTTAGAGACTGACTGCAGGGGAAGGCGATTTACTGTTAGTGCTTACTAAGTTTTATTGGAACTTTCTTCAAGTCAGAATAATACTATAGAGGTTACAAGAAAAAATATTTGCCTACACAGATTTGTGACTCTTTGTAAAAATTTTTAAATAGAAAGCATATTGAATGTGCATCATGCTATTTGCATAGTGTCCGCAGACTTACACATGTGTTTTGTATACACATATTTGCATATATGTATTTGCATGTTAAATAACCACATATATAAATATGAGTGTGCACTTGCACCGAAGGAAGTGTTGCGCTATAATAATAACTTGCTGTCTAGATTGCTTCCCCTGTGCAGGGCACTGAGTGTACTAAGACCCCCACAAAACCTTACAGGTCAATAGAGACCAGGGAAAATGAGGCAGAGTAACAATGGGATTCTTCACAGATTTGACTAATACAATCAGTGCCTCTAAAAATGTGGAACAAAGCCCCATTTGTGTTTTCCTCCTATGGGGAGTGACTGACTGGGACTCACCTCCCTCTCTCTTCTACCGAGAGCGCCTTATTAGGGCGGTAATCTAGACCTGCAGCTGGTGCGCCACCGGTGTTTCAAAGAGAACAAAACAAAACACACCTAAAGACAAGTCGTTAGGGCTATGAGCTTCAACAAGAGAGCTTTCCTTCAGTGCTCATCCTCAGATGAATGAGCCAGGGACACAGTTACATTTTTGTCACTCAGCTGGCATCACTTTCTCATCTACTACTACTTCATGCAAAGTGGAAACGAAAGCCTTGTGGGTGAACACTGTCCAAAGGAAATGCAACTCTTTTGGTCCATCTGTAAGTTGAATGTTACTAACAGTTTCCTTGATCCTGTATGCCCATCCTGTTATGAAAGGTGAGTATTTCACTAACTCCCCATTTCAATAAAATGGGGATAAAAATCCTAACCCTGCTCCTCCAAGCTTGCAGTGTCAAGAATATCAAAGGGAGGTAGTATAGGTGGATCCCTTTAGAAATAATGGTGTTGCCTTTTTGTAAGAAAACATTTTTTCTTAGGTACCAACTTCCTTACGGATCAATGACTAGAATTCTCTTCAGTTATGCTTTTCACCAAGTGATTCAATGGGATTATTTGAAAACATACTAAATGAATTTTTAAATATCACTCCTATTCATGGGAACAGTTGTTCTTTGCTTTGCATCAAAATCTCTACAGAAAGAAATGGTTTACCTCCCATTAGTGAGGCAGGAGGACATGTGACCACGGTGGACCCTGTCCACATCTGGAGCTTGGGGCACGGGCCGTGTGCCACCTCCCTCAGGGAAGTGCTGGGCCACCTTCCTTTCAGGGTTCTCTTTTGGCTGGCACAAACATCGCTCTGGCATTATCCGGAGCCCTAGATACTAGATAACTATGCTCCCTCCCTTTTTAAAATTTTACCTTAGAGCCTAACTCTGCTCTCTTCCTTCTCTTTTGTCACAAAGTGACCTGCGCCATGTGGATTGGGTGAAGTCGTATTTGAATATTTGGAGTGAGCTGCAGGCATACATCAAGGAACACCACACCACAGGCCTTACTTGGAGCAAAACAGTAAGTACCAGGCCCTTCTCCACCTAACAAAATACCATGCATATACTCATAAACAAATGTATACCCTGTGGTCTAATAATCTCACACTTTAGAACCTTAGAACCTCAGGAAAGGACAGAATAAAATGAGCACAGAAAGTTGTTTATGGAACTGTCATTTGTCACAGGAAAATCTGGGAACTGCCTGCATGACATACAGAAAGACAATGGCTGTCTGTGGTAAGAATTCAATAAAATACCACCATTAAAAATGACCTACAGGGTGATTACACAGGATACAATTGACAAGTTACCATTAAACAATAAAATCCAGTTCATGAGCATTTTGGTGGCTTATATGTTAAGAAGCTGTAATAAGAACTGAAAGGAACAGGAATATTAGAAAATGAGTGGCATTTTAAGTGTTCTTAATATATCTTTTAACACATTAAAAAGTTTCTTGAACACTATTTTTGGATTGCTAAGCAAGCCTAGTCCTTTTAAAGGTTCCTTAATAGTAGGGTGCCTGTCTGTCTGTCCCCACTCTGATTTCTACATGGGACATTGATCTTTGTTTCTTCTCCAACTTTGCCTCATGTCTTCCCTCATCTCGCTGAGTATTCCAGCTGCCCCTAAGTGGTCTAACCAGTCAATGCTGAAAAACCAAAGCAGCTTATTTTGATCCCATGCAAAGGTAGAACGCACTCTGCCAATAGCCTCTACCCTCAGTCCTGAGTGTTGATGTTAGGTCACGGTATCCTGAACACATCTAGTGCCGGTGGAACCAAACGAAATTGTAGTTATTCCCAAATTTGCCAAACTCATATTGTTCTACCTTCCTTGCAATGTCCTGAACATGCATCATGCTGTGTAGCCTAAGTTTCCAAGGGGGTCACACCCCATCTCTTCTCCGTGGCTCAGCCCAAACATCACCTACTTAAGAAACTTCCCTGGACTTCGCCAGGTCCCCTTCTGAATTCACGGCTCTCTTCTACGCCTCCTTTGTTTCTTGAGTGTACCTGGGTCACAGGTTTCTTGAATACAACCTGAGTGTATGCACTGCAATTTTCCATGTGCTGTCAGAACCCTCCCACTTGTTTGCCAACCCATCTCTTCCCTCTAACCTCCTAGCATGGTGCCTGGTCCAGAGTTAAGCGCTCAGTAAATGGTTCGAACTAAATCGTGACTTACAGACTCTGAACTCTCATTGCTTTTTGGAGTCTCTACTTGCTTCCCATA
>RJWM01051264.1:0-10487 GCA_004363535.1 Dasyprocta punctata
GAGCGTCATGGAAATCCAGCTAATTACATTTGATTTTGAGGAAAACGGTGAAAATTAAGGAAATTTCATGAAGTGAGGGGAAAATGTAGAATTATATATTAAATCTTATGTTTCAAGAAAACACAATATCCTCACGTGTTGCACCTACTCCTAAAACAGTAGATGTCTCTTGTAAGTATTCTCAGGGCAGATTCACAAATCTTAATTTAATATGAAGAGTTGGTGTTAATGGAGAGCCCCCATTCAATCTAAATTAGACCTAGCTTGAGTCATATTGAAGGTCCTTACCCCCGCTCCCCGCCCCCCCGGGAAAAGAACCAAGCTGTTGGGTGAACTTAGATGCAGTAAAAGACTGGGGCTCAGAGCTTATGAAAAGCCTGTGCATCTTCTGAGTCCTTACAGAATATCGATGGACATTGCTATCCACTTTTAATTCACCCAGCCCCAAACTCATTATTTAAAAACAAATAAAACCTTTAATTTGGTAACTTTGGGGTTATTTTCTTAATGACCACTGCAATACTATTGTTCTCTACTGATTGTTCATTGCTAAATGTTTCAGCCACGCTGTGGGCTAAATAGCTCTTTTTGTAGACTGACTTGTTAATCTCACCATTGTAAGTGACATACTTAAAATAGCTTCTGTTTTGAAATGCTGAAAACTATATTCAAATTCCAGATTTTCTGGTAACTATTTCTGTAACTGTTACTTTTATTGTAAAATGAAGAGGTTAAAATATCATCAACATCTTCAGATTCCTTGACTGGTACTTCGTAATATTTCTATGGAATAGTGGGTAAAATTGGAAGTACAAATGAACATTTATCAGCGATGGTATCAGTTGTAAAGTACTTTAGAAAGAGCTTTTCATACCTCTGTTTCTAGATAAGTATATCTCTGTCATATTTTTTGGTTTCTTTATAACTGGAATATTCTTTGGTACTTTAATATAAAAGTGAACTTGAAGACCAGGGATGAAATTTTTGTCTTTTATAATTCAATTTCTGGATTCATTATTAGAATTACTTTGAATTGCCTTACCTGTCACAATAATAAACATTAAATGAGTCATATTTTAAATTTAAATTCACTTCTCAATGAGTGCATTAATAAATTAGATTTCAAAAATAACATATATTCCAAAATAACTTAGATTTTTTTTCTAGAAAATGTGCTAGTCTCAGTCAAAGGTGACACAGTTCCTAGTGATTCCTTTATTATTAAAAGTTATCCATAAGTATAAAAATGTAACAATTACAGAAATAAGAAAGGAAAAGTCTAGTAATTAGCCCGTAGGTTAAGGAATATTGTAATCTGTGTCCTATGGCTTAGTTTTTTTTAACAGAAAATAGTGCTTACAGGACTACGCATCAGGAGGTGGACACTACTCTTGTTGTACTTGGTTGTCTCCAGGGTTTTCTCTGTATTGATACACTTTTTTCTTTTCAGTGGTTTTTATGTAAATGTTATTTTTTGATTTTGAAACCTGATTCTTTTAACTCAGAATATATTAGGGACCATTTCCCAGCTCATAAAAATGTATTCTCCAGCACTGTTATGGGAATATATTGTTACGTAAGGCACTCTACTTTTGAATCTATAAATTACTTTGAAATTGTAACTTTGTTTTAACTTTACCTGAATATATATCAGGAAGTGGTTCTGTAATTTCTGTCAGTGAGTTTTGTTTTGTCTTGCTTTGTTTTGTTGGAGGTGGAGATCAAATCCAAGGTCTTGCCTATGCTAGGCAAATGCTCTGCTACTGATCCACACTTCAGCCCCAGTAAGAAGTGTTTTAAGTTGTTTCTTTTTATTTGATCCAGAATCTTTAAAATACAGTACAACCTATTTAAAAAATTGCATAACTCTTTTCAGAGAGTTCAATTTGCAGTACATTTCTCTAACATCAGTCTGCACCCCACCTACATTAAAATCATCTAGGAGGTTTTTAAAAATGTTCATTCCCCTTCCTCTCCTCCAGACAGTCTAATTATAAGTGGTCTGCAGTAGACTCTAGCATTAACATTTTTAGAAAATGTTCCTAGTGTGCACCCAGGGTGGGAACTGCTTGGATAATCCATTTATACTCCAAGAAGGACACCTATCAACAAAGCCACAGAGGTGTGGTTTCCACCCCCTCTGAAACGCCACCTATTCTCCAAACTATACAACTTACTGGCAACCAGGGATTGAATTAAAGACAGTTGCTTTTCACAATGGTTTAGTAAAATTTAAACTCTGCAAGGGAATCTGGGGGAATTTAATTAGGAAAAACTCCTCTTTCTGACTTAAAGAGTAAGAACAACCTTCACAACTCTGAAGCACAGGGAACTGTAAAATTAGTCTTTAAAATTAATGTACATAATGGCAATCAATCTCCTATATCTTTTGCCTTGGTAAGTGTAAGGTCTAACATCATGCTTATTTTATTATTAATGGTTAGCAGTTTCTAAAACTGGCTTGTAGGTTTTTCTTCATTGTTCCTAAGAACCACATCATCCTCGTCATTCCGTAGTTTATTATGGTGGAGGGAAATGTTTCTCTCTGCTTGCCGGTGAATGCTGGACAGAGTGTCACATGGAGAGCATAGCCTGCGTGGAGACTGTCTTAACTGACCCGGACACCAGCACTGTCAAGTTACAGGGCAGATGGCTGAGGCCCAGAGAGGATACTAGGTTTGCCCAGTTTACTGGCAGAAAGAATTTCCATTCTTTTGCCACAAAGACCTAAAAATCTTGATTCTCACTTTTGAACTGCCTGTTCTGTTTCCCTCCTCAGCGAGTGTGTTTCCATAATTTTTTCATGGGGGCAGAGAAGTTTCATCACTTAAGTTGTTAAATAAATGTGTACCTTTTTCTGCTTCATCACCATGTTATTTTGACCAGACAAGTCTTTCCTCTGCCTTTTTGCCCTCTGATGTAAAGAAGCAAGTCCCACGTCTTGTTCAGTACACCATCTGTAAAAGATCAAATGTCAGCAATGAGCATAACCAGTCATATTTTTTGTTTGTACATTCTTTCATTCTTTAAGCACTCATGTGTGTCCACACCCATAAATAAGGACACACAGTCCTTATCCCGTGCAGCTGTTTCAGGGAGAGTGTTAAAGAAGGTAGAGAAATCAGTATTACAAAGAGATATATTTTCAATCTAGAACTCATCATCTACTGGAGAAGACAGATATACAGATAATGCAACATGCTTAATGCTATAAATATGTATAGAGGGTTATAAAAATTGAAAAAAATGTTTTCTTTGGAGAATCCAGGAAGAACTTTATAGGGAGATTCCTGAGCCAGAAAGGATCTCAAATGATGAATCGCTGACCACATAAAAGTGTTATAAATGAGGTAACCATGCTTGGAAATTTCTGCAAGTGTAAAAGTTTGGCATTTTAAAATGAGAAGCTCTGTGGAGCTGATACAAAAGTCTATATAGGTTTGGCCAGACAGGATCATGGGCAAGGTCAAGTCCAGATTGTTGGTGAAAGGCTTGTGTAACACGCAAGGGGGGCCTGAAAGAAATGAGAGGGCCTGAATTAAGTCCCTAGTTACAGTGATGGAGAAGCTATAGGGAAGGTTAGAATTACAGAGAGATTTAAATAAGAATCACCAATGTATGAGGCATGGTTAGATGTTGGGACCAGAAATAAGTCTTAGAGGCAAAACAAGGCATAAAGCTGCTAATTGTGGTGTGTGATTCCATATAATGTTAGTGTGAGGCTATCTGAATATTACATTAATCCATTGCCTGGGATAATTTATTGGTGGTGTGTAATGTTTGAGTATTTGTCACAGACTTTAATTTTTTTCTGGATACTTTGATGACAGAAGTATAAAAAGAAGATGGGAGTGTTACTATGGAATACACTGATATAAAATCAGAAACGAACAGATTTAGATCTGAATTGGCAAAAGCAGTATCTGTTTCAGTGGCAAAACCAAAAGAGGACAAGCAGACAAAATGTTTTCATCCTTGAAGAAATGAATTGAGCAAATATGAAGCATATGTCTTTATGTTCATCTGGAAGGTGTTTGGGGGCATTTTCCTGAAGTGGACAAGTTTTCCCCTGTTCTCCATCTCTACTTTAATTCAACCAACATGAGCACAAAAATGGAATGCATTGTTTTCTGTCTGTGGAGAGCAAAGAAAGATCAAGACTTCTGGATACTATATTTACTGTCCTTTGTATTTTTCCTTAAGAATGATGAAGTTTAAATATTAAGTATGTGTGGTATTAAGCTTTTAAACAGGTTTTTATTTGGCCTTTTTTTTAATGTTCTTTTTTTAGAAATTTTTAATCAAATGTCTGTTTCAAGTCAAAATCATTTTTCATACATAATTTTAAAATATGTGCATTCTGAAATACATAACTTTGTTGTAATATGTTGGTTCAAATAAAAGTGAACCATGCATTTATTATTATATCTTTTTTTGTGTGGTATTAGGGGTGGAACACAAGAGTGCTACAGCATTGACTACATCCCCAGACCTTTTGTAGTTTTGAGATAGGGTCTTTTCAAGCTGCCAGGTAGGACTTGAACTTGCAACCCTTCTGTCTCACTATTATTATATCTCTTTTTAACAGAATATTAATGAAACTTTTGTATTAGAAACGATTCATTGTTATTAGTCATTCATTATTTAAATAGACAAATAATGAAAATATGGAATATTTTGTTACTTAGGAATTCTTATCTTTCATCTTCAAATCCTGAAGATTAATATTTTTGGGGACTTTGCAGATACTAGATTTTTCTGAAATTTCTTGACAGATCTTTCTCATCTTTTAGAAAAATATATAAATTTTCCAAGAAATTAATGGGAGAAATTCCCGCATGGAACATTACCAGGTACTATACTAAGCTCACTACCGTGCATTGTCTTGTTTGATTCTCACAATAATCACTGATGCATAAGCACTCTGGTAGCTCCACGTTACAGACGAGGAAGCTAAAACATAGACAAAGAGCGAGTAACACCATCAGGACCACACATGAGATTAGTAAGCAGTTGCCCAGATTTAAATCCAGACTGGTTGACTCTGGAACATGTGCTCTTAGCGCATGTATCACTGACCAGGCAGCCAGAAATGAGATTCTAGAACTTATGAGAAAGAATGGAACTGGAAAGATACTCCGAGTTTGGCTTCTTTCTAATTCTGAAGGGCATTCTAGCCAGGTGTATGTCTTGCGCTGAGTACAATGCTGCTATGAACTGAAACAGTGGCATTTGGTGTCCTTTGACCTTTCCAAACTATGCAATTCCACACAATTGAACTTCCCCTGTTCTTTAAAAGAAAGCGCATCAAATGTACATTTATTCTCTAGCTTGATTTCAGCAAATCACTTTGGTCCCAGAGCAGGCCCTGTGAAGGGACAGCTTGAGGAATTACCCTGCCAGATTCAGGAAGGGCCGTGTGCTCTGTAACTGCACACGGTCTGGTGTTTGCTCCTGACCCTGCTTTGCGTTGTCTGCATAAACAACCCTGTTTTGTTTCCGGTTTATTCCCTCTTATCAATGTGCCTGTCTCATTCCCTGATTAGGTTCTGACTTAGTCCATCATGCTGTGTCCTCCTCATTTAGTCACACTTTCTTGTAGCAACGTGCACATGTCTGTTTGTGCAGAAAACAAAGAGGAGAACAGTGCGTGACTTTACCTTAAAATTTTAATGCAGAAACCTTTTTACCTGTTTGTAATACCAGCATACGGCTTAGAACAGCCGTTTAAAATTTCCCAAGTTGCCTGTTTAGAAATGTCAACAAAATTACTGGTGTGCTATGAACTGATCAAATTTTTAGAATTTGAGAGCTTAAGAAAAAATCAAAGAAAACAACAGTATGTGGAATTGTGGGGTTGGTTGCCCAGAGATTATGGTTTTCTAGCATGATGATAGTAGGACATGTGCTGCAGAGGGAGTTAGGCAGATGGCTTAGTCTGTAATATTAACAACATTGGAACACTGCATCGTTAGAAAATATCCCCCAGATTCATCGCATAGAACAACATAATTTTAAATGTCTGTTGGAAAGCCAAGTGTACATATGGTTATTTTGGGCATTGGATTTGGACAGATCTGATTTCATAGACCTCTGCTACCTGTGTACTATGTGATCTTGGACAAATTGCCTAGCTAATGTGAGATTTCTCATCTCTGAAGAGCAGTGAATATAGAACTAACTTTCATTACCAAGATTAAATGGGACCCTTTAAAAACTTTTAGTAGAATGTATGTGGTTGGCAGTAAAAAGAAGGTAGCACTTGTGATAGAGTGATCATCTTCATTTTTTGAGCACCTTTCCGTGTGCTAGGTAATTTCAGAGTTTGGTGATACAGCAGTTAATAAGACAAATCCAGTCCTTACTTTGATGAGGTAAGAAGGCCAGCCATTGCAGTACGTGGAGGAAGTCCCTGCCAGGGCTGGAGAACTCGGGGAGCTGGAGGAGCACAGATGAGTGGTGTCTAATGAGGGCCTGGGAGTCAAAGAGAGCGCAGGGCAGGGGAAGCCCACTGCTCCCAGTGGGCCTCCCAACACCGATCGTTCCAGAGTTTTCTGTTTTTATCTTAAGGAAAAGAAATTAATACACAAAGGCAAATCAGTTAACTGTGAAGTACATTGACTTTGATGTGTGCAATACAATTCAAATGTCCAAAGTTATAAAGTATCATGCCTTGGATGTATAAGAGATCCATATAATATGGGTTTAACCTTTTATTTATTTATTATTTATTTATTTATTTTTGGCACCAGGGATCAAACTGACAACTTCACCCTTGCCAGGCAAGCACTTGTGACACTTTAACCTTTTAGATGCTGCCATTAAATTAAAAAAAAAGTAAAAAGGTAAAATCTCCACCGTTCCTGTCCTGTGTATTGAAGTTTACTCAAGTGTGTGTCTTATGACTGAGAGTCATTCATAAACGCGCTGCATTGTGTTCTGTTAGAAGTCTTAGGATGGCCCTAAGGACGCTGACTGGTGGGGAATCTTCCAGTGAATTCACTCAGGTACCTGGGCCAGTCTGGGCCGGTGGTTTTCTCCTTGCTTGTTCTGCTGATTTCCCAGGCACTCGGTAGAGGGCCTTCCTGTGTCTTCTCCAGCACTTGTGTTCTCCAGCCCTGACTGGCACTTGGCCCATGTGTGATAATCACCTGCCTTCTTGTCCCATTAAGGTGCGTCCTGCTCATCATTGTATCACTATCTTCAAAAATTACCCAGCGTAAAAGATGGCACTCAACGCATGTTTTATATTAAGTGAAGGCATTGATAAAAGTATGCATGTTCTGGTCAAATGTGTTTTCATTGACCCCTTTCTGCTTCTGGCTTTGATCTAGATAAAGATGAAAGCGGCCGGCAGAATCCAGATAACTAAATCTTAGTTCCACATAAAAATAACAACCCCGAAGGGCACAGTTCCAAGTGTGGCCCCAGGCATGCTTGTAGTGTAGGCCAGATTTTTTTGTTTGTTTAGTTGTGTTTTAACTCGTGCTGTTAGGGGGCTTTTCTGCTTACTTTAAATAAATGTGCAGCTATCTTGAGTGAGTGAAATGACAGCGTGCCGCAGGGAGGCGGTAACGCCAGAGTCCAGAGGTGAGGCAGTCATCTATCCAGTTTCAGTTTCTAATGAGCAGCCGTGTAATCTTATTACCCATCTAAAGCTGCAGTCTCTATCTGTTGGAGAGGATTTATAATAACACTACTTCACAAGGTCACTGTCCAGATTGATTTGATATATAATAAAGCTTATCTGGTGCTTGATGTGTATTCATAATTGTTAACTTTGGTTTTTATTATCACTGCAAGTCATTTATACTTTATAGGAATAATCAAACCGTGCTTATGTTGCTGAATTATTTAAAAGTAAACTATGAAAATATTTCTTGGTCATATCACTGTGTGACCTTGAGAATGCACTGCTCCAGCCTCTTCCTCTGGGGAGTGTAACTGGCTGAGAGCCCCAGCCGCCTCCCCTCTGGTCCACCTCTGCTTCTACCAAGGCCAGGCTCCTTGGAGGCTGCCCCAGTGGGGTTTGGGGCTCAGTGGGACCACTGAGGCAGGGCTCTTGCTGCCAGGCGTGGGGCTCCTTTAATGAATGGCTTTGGCTCAGGGATTCCCTGCGTGTTTGGTGAAAACATCCGTAAAACCGTGCTGCAGTACGAGACCCTTTCTACCCAGACTTCCTCCCTCCTTTTCTAGCTTTCTTTGCATTTCTTTTACTGGTGTTTTTTTCTAATAAGCTTCATGCTTGTCTTAGTACCTGGTTTCTTCAGTTGTAATAATCGTTGGGAGTAACAACTTGTACCTTAAAGCACAAAGTTGACTTTCCTCCATCCAGTTTAAGGTGGATATTATTATAGAACCCAGCTTGGCCTTTATGTTACTGTCTTTCTTTAGAATTAAGATTTCCTCCCAGCACTCGGGAGGCTGAGGTAGGAGGAGCGTTGTGAGTTCGAGGCTGGCTTGGGCTACATCGTGAGCGCAAGGCCGGCCTGAGCTACATAGTGTGTGTGACCCTGCCTCAAAAAACTAGGGCTGGGAGTTTGGCTTAGCAGCTTAAGCGCCTGTCTGGCAGGCATGAGGCTGTGAGTTCGATCTCTGGTGCCGAAAACAAACAAAAAAATTAAAATTGCTCGTACTGTACATAAATTCTCTAGGACACAGATTAGCCACCCTTGACTCACGGAAGGCCACTAACATTCAAGACATAACATGCTAATCTGCAGATTGAATTTTAGGTTGTCCTTTTTAAGGATACCCCTTAATAATTAAGTTCCAAATCTTTAGCATGCTATAGTGATTTTAATCTTTAATATTCATGAATCAAGGATTTCTTCCTCCCTGCCAAAACAAGAAAGTAGGTGAGTCTTCAATCTACCAATTTATTTCTATAGTCTAATGTTGTGCTGATTTCATTGGTTTTCTCATTCATCTCATCAAATCTTCGCATGATTATTTTGCAACAGACCAGGTCCAGGGAACGGTCACCATCCGGAACATCAGCGCTCTGTCTTCGGGGTTGTACCAGTGTGTGGCTTCCAACGCCATCGGAACCAGCACCTGTCTTTTGGATCTCCAGGTGATTTCACGTAAGTAGATGGAATTACAGTGACAACTCTAGGTGTGAAGAGCTGAGATCTTTGTTAAACAAAAGGTTCTGTTTAATTGTTTCTGAAGATTCAGTAGCCATTCTTTTGGTTTTAATCAGTGTTGAAAATATTTTGTAAATATCTCTGTGTTGTTCAAGCCTCAGGATTATGATAGTCTTTTGACAAAATATCTTTCTCTTCAGGATCATTAGAATCAAACCTGGTTTTATTTCATAGTGCTCTAGCTATGGTATAAATTTGTAATGATCTTATAGCTATGGGAAGACTTTTTTGGGGGTCTCCCCTAATATCTCCTTATCTGCCAAATTGTTGAGTGGTTATAAGTAAGGCAGACACTTTCTCTTTAGTTGAGAATTCTGGGATATTAGAACTTGAGCTGCAGAAGGGATGCTGTGGCTAGGGTGAGACTGTAAGGTAAGTGAGCCACCAAGGGCTGAGGCTCACTTGGGGCACTCAGACAAGTTAGATGCCGACTCTTCCTGCTCTGCTCTAGGTGCTGCCCTCCCGAGGCTGTGAGAGTTGTTTAATGGTTTATTCATTCAGTAGATGTGGAGAACCCACTACTGCCCCTGGGGATAGAGAAAGTTCTCCAAGATTTAACTTAATATGGATGCGATACGGTAGGCGATTTTGTACATATAAGCAGGTTTATACAGCTGTGTGGATATAAAAAATTTCTCTTTTCTTTCTTTAAATATATTTTGCAGCCCAGCCCAGGAGCAGTGGCCTTATCGCTGGAGCCATTGGCACTGGTGTGGTGATTATCATTTTTTGCGTTGCACTGATCTTAGGGGCATTCTTTTACTGGAGAAGCAAAAATAAAGAGGAGGAGGAAGAGGAAATTCCTAATGAAATAAGGTTTGTATGCCAGATAATTCGTTGTGCATAGCCAGTGCATATTTCTTTTCATTTTGGCTGTCAGGATTGCTTTGCTAATCTTCTAACTGTGATGCCAAGGCAATTAAAGTGGCCAAATGATATTTTGTTGTGTGTTATATTGCTTTTCCTCATAGTAGTGCTTACTATATTCAGTGAATCATGAAAAACCCAACATGTGCCCAACTAGGAAGAGACAAATGCAGAGTTCCCCTCTTCCTTCATATTTCTGTACTTTTGGGGGTTTGGTGACTCCCACCATCAGAAAGTTAATTTAAAATACATATGGCCTTTATAATAGGAATATACAGCAAAAAGCACTTCATGTTTCTCTATGTAGACATAGCTGTATGGCTTGATGTGATTTTCATTGCCATGACAGAATACCTGAGGTTGGCTACCTTGTAAACAAAACAGGTTTATTTTGACTCATAATTGGAAGAGGGACAAAGTCTAGGTATCTCATCTGAGATGGCCTTCTCGATGGTAGAGTCTTGAGGTAGC
>RJWM01051265.1:0-10487 GCA_004363535.1 Dasyprocta punctata
CAATGACTGCTCTGTCTTCTGAAAACGAGTCCTGTTTTCATAGTGTTTGTATCACGTGATTTTGGATTAAATCCTGAGTGTGAAAAGTAACATGTCGTGGGAACTCTCAAGTCTTCATATTGCTCCAACTTGTTGATTTTTTTATTCATTTATCTATTTCCCTTTAACAAGTAATTAATGGGACTGGGATCAAACTACAGATATCTTTGTAGCAACTAGCCTCTCAGTTTAATTATCTTATTCTTAGCTGAGCTGCTGACAGTTTAGGGTTAGCTGGCATGCGAGGCTTAGCCTTCTAGCTCTCTGTTCATGGAAATCCTTCTTTGTTTTCTGGTCACCGAGGTTGCCCTAAACAATGTGTGCTGGTTATTCCCATCTCTGCACTTCCCATTAGGACTCTTCCACCCTGTGCAGCACAGGCCACAGCCTGACCTCAGGTTAGGGCCACATATATAGGCTAATGATGAGCCAGTTCCTTTCCTAAGAGCCAGCTCTCCTCCAGAATTGCTGGCTCGTATCACTGTCCAGAACATCAAGATTGTTGGAGAGTGAAGGCAGAGTTTTGCTGCTTTATTTTTGCTTTTTGTTTCAGAGCTTGTAACTGTTAAGTGGGCAGAGAGGTAATGTCACTGTATAAGTAGAACATGGATGTCAGTGTTTAATATTTAAGTCTCTAGGGGGAAAAAGTTCAACGCAGTGCCTTAGACGTCAAGAAAGTAAACATACATTTGGAAAAGTTGTATTTTCTATTGAACTAGGTCCTAATTTTCTTTCATGAGTTTTGGGAGAGGTATACAAATTTCTTGCAATAATTCATTTTAAAGTTTAGACAATTTTAAACCCAAAACTATATAATTATGTTCAGTTCAGCTAGTGTTGGCATTTACAGACATGCAGCCCTTCTAAATGGACTAGACTAGGTGATCCAGGTAAACTCTTCAATGTTATAAATGATAAATGAAGGTTCAGTGATTATGCAATTTAAACATTAGCACATACCAGTCTATGCCCAGTTAAGCTATGGGAAACACATCCTTGAAATTTTATTCTGCAATATATCACTATGTATTACTAACTCTGTCTTTCTATTGGGTATATTTAAAACCATATAACTTCATGAGCTCCTGAGAATCACAGGGAGTTCTCAAGTAATATACATATGACAAACTGGTGTGTATTCAGAATCACAAAATTCTTAATATTTATGAACAAAAGTATACCCTGCAACGTTTAGTACAAAGTAAGTACCTTAAAAATACTCATTCCTCATCTTCTTCCCACTGCTGATTTTTTTAATTAATACTCCATGTTCCAGAATTCAGGGAGGCCAAGGAAAACTCTTACTCTTTTTTTTTTTTTTGAATCTTCTACTTCTGTTCTTTTAAATTAAATAAAAGACCAAGGTTTCTAGCTCTTTATCCATATGTGTCCTTCCTGCTGACCTTTTAGTGAGAATTATATTTCTAGTCCAGTGGTAGGGAAACTTTTATCTCTAAAGAGACAGACACTAAATATTTCAGATCCATAGGGAAGATTTTGTTGTATATTCATTTTTTTGCTGTTTTTAAAAAATAAACCTTAGAAAGTGAAAAGGCATTTCTCTTGAAGAGTTGTGCAAAAACAGGTATGAGCTATATATTGCCACCTTCTGTATATTGCATATTCCTGTAGTACAATGTTGTTGAAGAAACAGAGGAGAAAATCTATATGAAACACTGTAAACCATGCTGTAGCTGTGTGAGACATTATTACTAATGGAAATAATTACCCATTGCTGTGTGAAGAGAAGCACAAAGGCCTAAGGACTTGAACATAGCTAAGGTCTATTTTGGTATGGGGACGATCTAGGAAGTTCTGGGTCTTGATAGATCAATATGGTAAGACATTTTCCAAATAGTAGGGCAAGACCCCACCACCCATACCCTGAGCAAGGTAAGGTGGAGGAAGAAACACCAGCACACACATTATTTCATAATGTTCAGTAAAGTTAACCTTAGCAAAAAGAAACTGATTACTCAGGGATTCAAAAAAAAATGCTACAATCAATCAACTTAATCATTTCTAGCCAAGGATGTACCACAACTTGACATTCTCATCATCTGATGTTAATGTGTATTTTTCAGCAATTGAAATTCTCCTTAAGTTCCTTGTTTATTACATAAACTTTTTAGTCTTTTAAATGAGTATTGTAAATTTAAAAGTGAATGATTATTTCTTGCCTTTTTGGTTGACTTCTAACGGACAAAGAAATGAGAGTTATGTCTAAATTTTAAAACACTTTATTCTTCATGATATTTTCTAGGAAAAACAAAGAAAAGCTTATGATTGATAAAATTAAAATTATAAATTAAAATTATTCTTGATGCCAAAGGCTCTGACTTGCAGCCAGACTCAAGGTCCTGGTGGTGCCATGCTCCAGAGTGAGCTCTGCCTAACCACCTGGGTCCTGGAGATTCTGACCCCCACCTACTAAGGGGGAAGGTCCAGTGACACATTCTGGGAGTGTGCCCTCACTAGCTGCACAGAGGATCAAGCTCTGCCCATCCCAGTGCTCCAGCACAATCCATCAGGGGAATGACTGGCCAGCCTCTCAGGACACAGAGGTACTGAGCCCAGCCCAGCCCAGAGCCCTAGAGCTGCACATTAGAGAGAGCCCAGCATAGCTGCAGGGCCATGGAGAATTTGAACTCTGCCCATTAGAACACAAGGTGTGAACTCCATTGTTCAGGGGTGCAAACGTGCGACAGGTCCTAGAGGTTGCAAACTCTGCACAGCCAAGAGCAAGGCCCCGGAATCATACACCAGGGGAATGCCCCGGCTTGCCCCATGCTCCAGAGGCTCTGAACTCCTCACAGCCAGGCTCAAGGTCCTGATGGTACCTCACTCCAGGGTGCACTCCGCCTAGCCATCTGGGTCCTGGAGATTCTGAACTCCACCCAGCCAGGCTGAAGGTCCAGTGACACACGCCAGGGGTGTGTCCCTGCTAGCCACCTGAGCTGGAGAGGTTCTGAATGCTACACAGCCAGGTTCTAGGCCCCAGCAACAAGCTCAAGGGTTGTGATCCTGCTAGCTACAGGAAGGATACAAACTTTGTCCAGCCCAGCGTTCCAGAGCAACCCAACAAAGCACATCAGGGGAACACACGACCAGCCTCACAGACCTCAGAGCACAAGGATACAGTGCCATAGTCTGGGGATATCCCTGGTTAGCTACGGGGACATTGGAGGATTGAAGCTTTACCCAGCACAGGGTTCCAGTGCAATCCATCGGGAGGCTGCCTGTGCAGCCACAGAGGTCCCAGAAGAAAACGATAAAAGGAAAGAGCAATAGGCAGTCTCAATCTGCAGCCCACTGAGAACAAACCCAAGAGACACTGAAATGGAAGACACTAGGAATCACACAACTGAACTTTCTGAAATGATAGCAACTGAAGTAAAGAAACAACTCCATGAAGCTATAGAGGAACTCAAATCAGAAATAATCTCCGGGAAGCTATAGAGGAACTCAAATCAGAAACAATCATTATGAAAGAAATGCTGTGTGCATCTAAGAAGATCAAGATAAAAAATAGAAGAACATAAGAAAATGATGGAAACTTTGAATGAACAAAATAAGACACAAATAGAATGCATGAAAGAGATTGAAAGGGAAATACAGGAAATTAAGAATTCCAAGGAAAGTTAGCAAAACAGCTTGAATGAAGCTGAAGATAGAGACTCAGACCGTGAAGACAGCATGGAAGCTTATGATCATGAAAGAAAAGATCTCTTAAAAATAACAAGGAACCAGGAAAACACAATTTGACAGCTGCAAGATGATGCCAAGAGAAATAACATAAGATTAATAGGCATCAATGAAAAACCAGGGGTCAATATGAATGATCTGTGAAGACTATTTGCAGAAATGATAGGGGAAAATTTTCCAAACATAGGAAGAGAATCTGATATACAGATAAGTGAGGCATACAGAACCCCAATTAACCATAACCAAAATAAATCTTCACCCAGACATATAATAATTAGGGTATCAGATATACAGCAAAAGAAAAAAATACTAAAAGCTGTCAGAGAAAAGAAGCAGATCACCTATGAAGGAAAGCCTATCAGAATCATGGCAGACTTCTCAACACAAACCTTTAAGTCAAGAAAAGCATTCAGTGAACTATTTCAAATCCTGAAAGAAAACAACTTTGAACTCAGATTGATGTATCCGGCAAAGCTATCTTTAAAAATTGATGGAGAAATAAGATAATTCCATGACAAACAACAATTGAAGAAAGTTATGGCCACCAAACCAACACTACGAAGACTACTGAAAGACACTCTAGAAACAAACAAAGATAACTACAATCTTAAGAACAACAACAAAAGGAAAGCACTAACCAGGGCAAACAATTAAACAGAAAACGTAGAAAATCAACAACAGAAAGATATCATGACAGGGATGAATCAGTACATATCAGTTATATCTACCAATGTAAATGGTCTCAACCCACCAATAAAAAGAGACAGACAGGCAGAGTGGGTTAAGAAACAAAATCCAGCAATATGCTGCGTACAAGAAAAACATTTAACTCAAAATGAAACTCACAGACTAAAAAATCAAAAGATGGAAAACAATACTCCATACAACAGGAACCCAGAAAAAGGCAGGGGTAGCTATTACGATTGCAGACAATGTGAAATTCAAATCGAGAATGATCAAAAGAGATAAAGAAGGTCACTACATACTTGTTAGGGGAAAACTTCAAGAGGAAGAGATTACAACCATAAATATATATGCACCGAATATGGGAACACCCAACTATGTAAGACAATTCTTAATAAACATGAAAACCAAACAAACAATAATACAGTTATAACGGGGGAGCTTAACATCCCACTGTCACAGAGAGACAGATCAACCAAACAAAATATCAGTAAAGAAATAACAGAACTGAATTGAACTTATGAACAAATGGACCTAGTAGATGTGTACCGAGTGCTCCACCCATCAACATCAGAATACACATTCTTCTCAGCTGCACATGGGTCATTCTCTAAAATAGATCACATACTGGTCCACAAAACATGCTTAAGTAAATGCAAAGGAACTAATTCCATGCATATTATCTGACCATAGCGCAGTAAAATTGGAAATGAGTGACAAAAAACCCCACAATAACCACATAAACACATGGAAATTAAACAGTACTCTCCTAAACAATCAATGGGTCACAGAAGAAATTAAAGAAGAAATTAAACTATATCTACAATCGAATGAAAATGCAAATACAAATTACCAGAACATGTGGGACAAAATGAAAGCAGTCCTCAGGGAGAAATTTAGAGCACTAAACTCCTACATCAGAAAAATGGAAAGAACATACATAAACAACCTAATGATGCACCTCAAACTTCTAGAAAAAGAAGAGCAAGTCAAGTCCAAAGCCAAAAAAAGGGAGGAAATTATAAAGATCAGAGCAGAAATTAATGCAATTGAAACTAAGAAAATAATACAAAGAATTAATGAATCGAAGAGTTGGTTCTTTGAAAGAATAAATAAAATTGATAAACCCCTAGCCAACCTTATCAAAAAGAGGAAAGAAAAAACCCAAATCCACACAATAAGAAAAGGGTGAAGTCAATACACACCCTGTGGAAATACAGAAGCTCATCAACACCTACTTCAAAAACCTTTACTCACATAGATTCGATAACACAGAAGAAATGGACAGATTCCTAGAAACCTGTGAATTACCAAAGCTGAATCAAGAAGATGTAAATCTGCTGAATAACCCAATTTCAGGTAATGAAATTGAAAATGTAATTAGAACCTTACCAACAAAGAAAAGCCCAGGTCCTGATGGATTCACTGTTGAATTCTACAAGAACTTTACGGAAGACTTAATGCCAACACTCCTCAAACTCATTAACGAAATTGAAAGGGAAGCAAGTCTCCCTAATTCATTCCTGGAAACAAGTATTACCCTAATACCAAATCCAGAGAAAGGCCCAAACAAAAAAGAAAATTACAGGTCAATCTACCTAATAAACATAGATGCAAAAACCCTCAATAAAATACTGGCAAGTAGAATACAGCAAGTTATCAGGAAGATCATACACCATGATCAAGTGGGATTCATCCCAGGAATGCAGGAATGGTTCAACATATGCAAATCAATAAATGTAATACACCATATCAACAGGGTCAAGGACAAGAATCACATGATCATCTCAATAGATGCAGAAAAAGCTTTTGACAAAATCCAACACTCATTCATGATAAAAAAAAAAAAACCTATAGAAAATCAGAATAGATGGTCGCTACCTCAACCTGATAAAAACCATATATCATAAACCAACAGCCAACATATTACTAGATGGAGAAAAACTGAAAACTTTCAACCTAAAATCAGGAACAAGACAAAGATGTCCATTATCACCACTCCTATTCGATATAGTTCTGGAAATATTAGCCAGAGCAATTAGACAAGAGAAAGAAATAAAGGGAATAAGGATAGGAAAGGAAGAAGTAAAATTATCACTATTTGCAGGTGATATGATACTCTACATAGAAGACCCCCAAAAATCCATTAAAAGACTTCTAGATGCAATAACGAAATTCAGTAATGTTGTTGGATACAAGATCAACACTAAAAATCAATAGCATTCTTGTACACGAACAACAAACTCACTGAGAGAGAAATAAGGGAAACCACACCCTTCACTATAGCATCCAAAAAAATGAAAAGCTTAGGAATCAAACAAAGAAAGTAAAAGATCTATACAGTGAAAATTACGTTACTCTGAAAAAAGAAATTGAAGAGGATTTCAGAAAATGGAAAGATATTCCCTGTTCATGGATAGGAAGAATAAACATCATGAAAATGGCCATTCTCCCAAAATTGTTATACAGATTTAATGCAATCCCAATCAAAATACCACTTGCCTACCTCACAGAGCTAGAGAAATCATTCTTGAAATCCATCCAGAACCAGAAGAGACCTAGAATAGCAAAGGCAATTCTGGGCAACAAAGGTAAGTGGCAGGGGGCTTCACAATCCCTGAGTTGAAACTATATTACAAAGCTACTGTGATATCATCAGCATGGTACTGGAATAAAAACAGACCTGAAGATCAATAGAATAGATTAAAAGATACAGCCACAACTACAAACACACTCAGCCATGTGTGCATCCAAAATAATGAAAGGGCCACACATGTACATTGGAAAAAAGATAGCCTCTTTAACAAATGGTGCTGGAAAAACTGGCTTTCCATATACCATAAACTAAAACTAGATCCACATCTATCATCATCTACTAAACTAAAGTCAAAATGGATCAAAGATCTGAATATTAAAACAGACACACTAAATTTGCTGGAAGACAAAATAGGTAAAAATCTTGATGACATAGGAGTAGGCAGAAAATTCATGAACAAAAATCAAACTGCATGGGAAATACTTCACAGAATCAACAACTGGGGACTCGTCTTACTAAAAAGTTTTTGCATGTCAAAGGAAATCTCCAACAGAGTGAAAAGAAAACCCACCAACTGAGAAAATATCTTAGCCAATTGTCCATCAGACAAGGACTTCTATCTATAACATATAAAGAATTTTTAAAAATCAGGCCCCTAAAATTCAAGGACCCAATCCAAAAATGGGCATTTGAGATGAATACATATTTCTCAGAGGAAGAAATACACAATGGCAAATAAATATATGAAAAAATGTTCAACATCAATGGTCATTTGGGAAATGCAAATTAAAACAATGCTGAGATTCCATCTCACCCCAGAAAGAATGGCCAAGATAAAAAAATATCAACCAATAACAAATGCTGGAGGGGCTGTGGGGAAAGAGGAACTCTTCTCCACTGTTGGGGGGAGTGTAGACTGGTGCAACCACTATGGAAATCAATGCGGAGATTCCTCAAAAAACTAAGATTAGAGATCCCATTTGACCCAGCTGTCCCGCTTCTGGGCATTTTCCCAGAAGAATTGAAAACATCATACCACAGTGATATCCATGCACCCATGTTTATAGCAATCCAATTTGTAATAGCCAAATCTTGGAAACAACCCAAGTGCCCATCAATCAAGGAGTGAATAAAAAAGGTGTGGTATTTTTATACAATGGAGTGCTACTCAGCTATCAAGAAAGATTGCATCGAGACTTTTATAAGTAAATGGACATGACTTGAGAACATACTCATAAGTGAGATAAATCAATCTCAAATGTGTAAATACCATATTGTCTCTCTAGTGTAAGAAATTGGAACAGTATATATGATCCAAAATGTACAATAAACACTGTGTAAGGGTAAGAAACTGCTCAAAGAGCAAAAGTAATTGGGAAAAGGAAAAGGAGGAAAGAAGGAAGGGAAAAGGAAAAAGACAAATCTGTATATATTTATATGTATGATAGCTAAAATGACTATACTGCTGAATGTATTAGTGAGAAAGAACCGTTAATACTCATATGATTAGATCATATATGTTAATGTAAACAACCGTGTTGAAGGTAAGGATACGCAATATTGCAACCATCATTTTGCAACCATTCCTATCATTTTGTTTTGTAAACCTATAATGTTACTGTTGTGGATTTGCTGTTGTCGTTTGTCTCTTTTGCTTTTTGTCTTTCTTTTCTGTGTCTTTTTTCTCCTAAATAAAACAAATAAATAAATAAAATAAAATTATTCTCATTTTATTTTTCTGATGATTTAGGAGAATTATTATTTTTATATTAATTTGCATTAGTCCATGTTTTTAGTGCATAATGGTTACAGGCATTGTGGGGAGTTGGTCTATGAACATACCACATCTTAATTCATCTTTCATTCCCTTCTCCTCCTTATCCCCCTCCACATTTTGGTCCCCTTTCCTTTCCTAAAAGATCTGTTTCTCTGTTTCTCTTGCTCTTTAATTTATCTATATTTTGAGTTTCTCATATAAGAGAACCCATATGATGTTTAAGTCTGTGGGTCTGATTTATTTCACTTAACATCACGGTCTCAAGGTGCATCCATTTTCCTACAAATGCCTTGGAGCCCCAGAAGGATTATTCCTAGTAACAGAATACTCCCTAGAGCGAGCAGCCTGCATCTTGTCTCCATGTCTTGCATGAGCAGGGAAGCCCACAGGTCCCGTCTCCATGCACCAGGCTGGGGAGACACCCTTGGGATCAGAAACCCCAGCGCCACACAGGCACTGTGAGAAAGTGTGGGAAAGCCTGGGTTGGAGCATAGTGAAATTGTAATTTCAAAATCAATTTTAGTCATACCAAAAATTGGAAGCAAATAATTAAATAACACATATCCTGCACCACAAAATCATGTGAAGCACATTGACTAATTCTCTAGCTTAATTCTTTGACGGGAAATGGGAAGCTTTGAGTCAGTAGGTGAGGACTAAGCGTAAGACTGCTGCTTGAAGTTAATGCAAAGGGCAGGAAAAGCCCTAGAACCCTGTCCCACCACCTACAGTCAGAACACAATCAGGGGAATCTACCAACAGAACACCACCACACAGCTCAGGAGCCCAGTCTTGTCAGTGTGTCCATGAGTCACTCAGTCTACTAGCACTCCTCTCATAGGAGTGACTGGTTCCTATGACTAACGCTGGGACTCTTCAAATGACATGAGTTAGAAAAGAAACTACTTTTCAAATGTAAAATTCAACTGGACCCACAAACTTGCTGGCTTTGTAAGAAGGCACAAAAATTATCTGGACAAAATCAGGATATACTAAGGGAAACCAAAAAAAGAAAAACTGGAGTTTGGAGGTATATTTAATTCCTTCCGTCCCTTGTGCCTACATTACCTGTATCACCATCTTATAAATTCCATCTGTAACAGGGACTACCAGTTAATTCATGTTCGCTGAGCGCCAATTACATGCCAGGCACATTTCTATCAATTGGGGAAAGAATAGAAAGCAGCAAAAGCCCTTGTTCTCATGGAGCTTAAAAATCAAAGGAAAGTTGACAACTAACACATAAAGACATAAACACACACTGAGTTGGTTGGGGGAGTCCTGTGAGGGAGAGAGGGGATGGGATGAGGTGGGGTGGGAGGTTCTCTGTCTAGGTTGTTAAGAGCGGCCACTCTGGCAAAGGGATATGTTGAATGGAGCCCCCAGAGAAGGTTGGAGGTAGAGGGGATCAGTCCACAGGGCAAGGGGCAAGGCCATGGCAGGCAGGGGGCCATAGGTCCAACCCTGAGAGGAGAGTGAGACTGGGACATTTGAGAAGAACGAGAGGCCATGTCTGTGGAATGGTTGAGCAGGAGGGGCAGGGGTGCATGGGGAAGGGGAAGGGTACCCCACGTGAAAGGCCTGGAGGGAAACCTTGGGTTCTTCTCTGGGACACAGGAAGCCGAGCCGTTGGTGCCCTTCCACTTCTTACCCTCATCCTGTCTCCAGGTAACCACCTAACATCAGTCGGCTGTTAGCTCACATTTGCCTCCTGGGCCTCCTCCCTCATCCATATTTTTACTTTGC
>RJWM01051266.1:0-10487 GCA_004363535.1 Dasyprocta punctata
TGCTGCTATAAACATGGGTGCATATATATCACTGTGGAAATTCTTTTAAAAACTAGGGTTAGAGGTGCCATTCAACCCAATTATTCCCCATCTAGGTATCTTTCAAGAAGAATTCAAAACATCATACCATATTCACTTTTTTGCATTAAGTGAATTCTCTGAACTGAAACAAGCCATGATTACCCAAGGTTTTTTTTTTCTAACATAGCAAGATGAATGAAATCCAAAATGATTACAATGTAAAGAATAGAAAAAGACTATCACATTGCTTCAAAAATATTCTACCCTTAACCTATGTATATCATATCCCCTCTCTTTAAGAGGGAGAATGTCAGAAACTGGAAAAAAAAGGGGAAAAATCCACTTCAATAACTTTAATGTTTCCTTAAAAGCAATGAAATAATCCTATAATGTTTTTGTGGTTACATGTATGTTAACTCTTCTTCTACTAAATAAAAGCAGCATGAGAACAGAAGATCTAGAAAATAATTGTCACTTAATAATTTGTTCTATGAACTATTTATTTTATTACCAACACTGAAAAGAACACAACAGTAAGTATATGAAACTCTATATATTTGTTATATATATATATATATATATATATATATATATATGTTTATGTGTATATGTATAAAAGATGACTATCATAACTCTGCATCTAACCTAGTGTATAAAAATGTATATCAGTAGTATTCTTCCCATTATGCTTTCTTTTACTGATAATGACATTTTTACTATGGTAGAATTATTTAATCCATAAATCATATTGCTAAATTTATGATGTCATGGTCATGTACATTACTTCAAATAATATTCATGGTCATATTATGGCAAGATGAAAATGAATATATATTTTTATATGTTATATGTAAATTTGTTTGCTCCTTCCATCCATCTCCTGATTCTAATTTAATTAAAACTGTGGAACCATAAATGTGTTAAGGCATTCTTTTCTTCAACTATAACTGCTTCACCATAATTCCTTCCATATTATAAAAAGCAGTCTTTCAGCTTTTATATCTAAAGTTTTGTTACCATATAATGCTCCTATTTTAAATAATCTTTCAAGGAATATCTTAAACAAAATATTCTTTTTCTTTACGTGATGGCTTGTTTTTAGATGTCCCCTTGAAGACTCATGCAGCCATAAGTGGGACTTTTCAGAGGTGGCTGGGTGTATGGTATGTGATGCTAGGATTAAGGATGTCAGGCTGAGACTGATTCAAAGTGCAGTGTTAGGATTCAGGTTGCCCCATCCTGGATGTCAGTGCTACCCACCCTGATGGGGAATATCTTGGGTAAAATATAAGGGACAGAAAGAAGGTCACTGCTATCACTTGCTGCTTGCTACTTAACTATTTTGTTGCGTTCTGCCTACCATAATCTGTTTTTCTGTTTTTCTGTGATGCCTCTCTGGCATGCCTGCCTGCCTTGGAGTCAGCCAATTATAAACTGAAACTTTCACAAACTGTGAGCCAAAATAAAACTTCCTTCCTTTAACTTAGAATGTTGGATATTTTGTTTTAGCAACAAGAAAAGCAACCAAAACACTATATTATGCTCTTATAATCTATCTTAACTTTGAAAAGAAACTTTCCAGATCAATATAAACAATACTAAAATGGATATCATTACTTGTATTTATATCTTAACAGTAGAAAACCTGCTTCATGAGATCTTATATAAAGAAGCACAAATGTTTTAGTATGCTATAAATCATGAGCATAACTATTTTGTCCTATCTGATATGCTCCTTTGCATACTGTAAACCAGAAAAAACACTACATGAGCACACCTATCTCATACTCATAATTGATTGTGATCATCAAAATAACTTAGTCTTATCAACTATACAATCAAAATATATTATCCCTAATTTTTTCATACAAAATAATGATGTTTCAATACTTACAGGCAAACGTTGTCTAATTATAAATCCTGACTGTTAGAGATTAAAGAATAAATATTGAATTAGTTACTATGTAATGTGATTTCAATTAATTTCAATTTTTTTTCTAAAATGTTATGAAGGGTACTTTTTCAAATGCCTTCAGTTAAAAATTTTACATAACGCTAGGATATTTATAAGCATAAAATTATTTCTAGAGATAAACATAAAACTCAGTACAGTTGAATTAATGATTTAATAAATAATTTTAAAAACTCATTGAACTCATGCATTGTTAAAATATTTAAAGTGAATGGAAAACAGAACTGAATGATTACACACAGGCATGTATTCAATAATATTAATATGAATAAAACCTATATTATTTGTAAAACATTCAAATTCAGTTTAATCTACATACTTAATCATTTATTATCATTTAAATTAGAAAAATTAATAAAGTCTGGTTTACACTTCTATTAAAAAAATGGAAAAATATTCAGTGTGTGATTCAGTTAAATGGAGTTGTTATCATTTTTTAGACTTTTCATTTCATTAACTCATATTTGCAGTATATGAAGTTTATAATCATGTTAGAAAATAGGTGCTTGAATATAACACAATCACCACTTCCCTCCTTCTCTAAATCCCCTTTCCCTCTTTCAGTTATTGTTATTATTATTAGTTAGTAGTAGTAGCAGTAGTAAAAGTAGTGGATGCATATGACACAGTGTGTTTATGATCATTGTGATTTTTGGTACATATAAATGACACATTTTAAATCCTTTTACTTTTGCTTCCTTTCCAACCCTCCACCTGCTCTCATTTTTCTGGACCCTTTTTTTTCTTTTTTCTTTTTCTTTTTGTACAATCTATCTCTTTTTTCCTACTATCAATCCTTTATTTTGCTCTTTATTTATATTTTGCCATACTCACATGAGAGGTACAATATGCTACTTAAGACTATGTGTCTGGTCTTATATAGTCACATAATGTCACAAATTTATCTTTCTTTATAACTGAGTACATTTCCATATAGATAGACACCATATTTTCTTTATTCATTTGTTTGTTGATGACCATAAACGTTGTTCCTAGAATTTAGCTATTATGAATATTGCTGCTGCAAACACTGGTGTATGTATCACTGTAATATCATATCTCTTTTGGGAAGATACATAGAAGAGGAATAGATGGGTAAAATATAAATTCTAATTTTAGTTCTTTGAGAGATCTCCATACTGGTTGTACTACATTACGTTTTTTCCATCAATGCAGGAAGAATTTGTTATTCTTTGACTTCTTAATGATTCTTATGTTTCTAGTATAAAATGAAATTTTAACATTGTTTTAATTTTCACTTAATGCTCAGAGATGTTAAACATTTTTTAAATTTGTTTGTTGATTATTTGTATTTCTTCTGGTAAGCAGCTATTCATTTCACTTGCTCATCTCTTGACTGGATCTTTTATTATGGGTAGTCTAACTTTTTTGCATTATTATGTATTCTAGAAATCTTTTAGCTAAATCTGATTCAAAGAGACAAAGATGGTCATTACATACTAATTAAGGGAATAATCCAACATGAAGATATAACACACATAAATATACATGCATCAAATATTGGAGTACATATCTCTATAAAACAAATATTACTGACCATTACAGGTCAAATAAATACTAACACAATCATATTGGGTGATGTCAATACCCAACTTTTGCTGAGATACAACAACTAAACAAAATATCACTAAATATTAGAGCTGAAATGTATCCATGGACACATGGACTTAACAGATATCCATAGTGTTCTACCCTACTACCACTGAGTGTTTATTGTTTGTTGAAACACACCGAACTTTCTCCACAAAGTCTGCTTAAATAAATAGAAAAGAACAGAAGTCACTCTGCATTTACTATGCAATGACTATGCAATGAAAATCAAATCAAATGCAGTGAAAGAAAACACAAAATCAGTCACTTTGAAATTTAATGACTCACTCTTGAACACCAAATGGTTCACAGAAGAAATCAAAGAAAAAATTAAATGATCTGGAAGCAAATGACAATGCCTGTAAAATACTCTAAAACCTATAGGACACAATGAGAACAGTCGTAAGTGGGAAGTTAATTGCAATCGGTGGTCATATTAGGAAACTAGAGCAAGATCAAATAACACAGTGAAGAACTTCAAGATACTTGAGAAACAACAACAAAGCAAGCCCAAACTAAAATTAAGGAGGGAAATCATAAAGATCAGAGCAAAAACTTATGAAATTGAGACAAAAAATACAAAGAATCAACAAATGAAAGAACTGGTTCTTTGAAAGAATGAGTGAAATTTATCAACCCCTAGCCAAATTTAGCAAAAGAAAAAGAGAGAAGACTCACATCAATGTAGTTTGAAATAAAAAAGATAGTCAACATGGTGGATGCATGCCTGTAATTCCAGCACTCAGGAGGCTGAGGCAACAGGATTACTGAGTTGGAGGCCAGCCTGGGTTACAAAGTAAGTTTGTCTCAAAAAGACAAAATAAAAAGAAAGAAAGAAAGAAAGAAACAAGAAAGGAAAAAGGTGAAATCCCTACAATCAAAATTTAGAAGATATTTCATAACTACCATGAAAAATTGTATTCCAACAAATTGGAAACTCTTGAAGAAATAGATTCCTAGATTCATATGAGTTGCCAAAACCAAGCCAAAAAAATTATACAATTTTTGAGCAAGCCAATAACAACCAATACAATTGAGACAGTAATTTCAAACACCTAGCAGTTCAAAAGTCCAGTGCCTTATGTATTCACTGATGAATTCTACAAAACCTTTGAAGATAATACATCCCCAATAAGCTGTTCTATTAAATTAAAGGGAACAAGTGCTTCCAAACATTTCTGGAAGACAGCATCACTCTGATCCACAAACTGGCCAAAGATACAACTGAAAAAGAAATCATGAGACTAATTTCCCTAAACACAGATTGTCCTGATTAATTTTCTCTCAATGCTGAGACAAAATACTCAACACCCAAAATGAAGGAAAGGAAGGTTTATTTAGCTCACAGTTTGTGAAGGTTTCAGTCCACGATCAGCAGGCTCCAAGGCATGGTGGCATTGACAGAGGTAACACTTCAAGGCAGCAGCCAGCAAAAGCAGCCGGAGCAAAAGGGGGAGATAACGAGCCTCTTCTCCTTCATCATATTGTAAGCAGGCTACCCCTACCGAGGGCCAATATAGCATTCACACCACCTTTGTGCCCTCCTCTTGCACAGGCTGAGGATATTTACAAAGTAAGGATACTGGCTCCCTGCTGAGTCCCTTAGTTAAACTTTTAAACTCAAGTTGACACAATGTATCAACCATAACACAGATGCAAAATTCTTTACAGATACGGGCAAAGAGATTACAACAAATTATCAAAAGGATCATGCATTATGATCAAATGGGTTTCATTCCAAAGTTGCAAGGATGGTTCAACTTATAAAAAGTAATAAATGTAATACATTACATAAACAGAAGCAAGGACCAAAACCACATGATAATACCAACAGATGCAGAAAAGCCTTTTAATGCTATCTAACACCCTTCATGACAAAAACTTTGAAGAAAGTAGGCATAAAAGCAATTTACTGGAACCTGGTAAAGCTATTGATGACAAACCAATGATGAATATCAAATTAAATGAGGCAGTACTGAACACTTTCCCTCTAAAATTAGCAGTGAGACAAGAATGCCCATTATTAGGACTTTTGTTCAACATAATACTCAAGACATTAGCCATAACAATCAGGGAAGAGAATGAAATGAAATGGATACATATAGAAAAGAAAGAAGTCAAATTATCATTACTTGCAGTAGACAGGATACATGGAAGACCTGAAGAATTTCACAAGAACTCTTAGAATTAATAAGCGACATCAACAATGTAGCAGGATACAAAACCAAAACACAAATTCAATAGAATTTGTGCATACTAATAATGAACTCAATGAAAAATAAATTTAAAAAAATAACATTTGAAGTAACATTAAGAAAAATTAAATAGCTAGGAATTAACCATTCCAAGGGAGTAAAACACCTCTATAAAAGAAAACTATAGTACCCTGTAAAAGGGGATGAAGCAGGTCTCAGAAAATGGAATGACATATCCTGGTTCTGAACCAATACTTTCAAAATGACGATCCTCTGAAACAATGGTTTATGAAGTTAAGTTGTTTTACAATTTTGGGGAAGATGACTGCTTTAGTGTTTCTGTGGGGAAGAGGGCTGAGCTGTTTATCACCTAATGTAAAGTTTGTAAATGGAAGCAAAATTTGCCACATGCCTTTGTTTGTGAACTGAATTGTTGGCAAACAAAAGTGTTCATCAACCAAGCCATTGCTATAAAAAGATTCAATGCAATTCCAATCAAAATATCAATAGCATTCCTCACCAAACTAGAAAAAAAATGTTAGAATTTGTGTGGAAGCAGAAGAGACCTAGAACAGCAAAAGTAATCTTGGGCAACAAAAGCAAAGTAGGAGACATCACAAGACCTGACTTTAAGTTATACTAGAGAGCAATGGTAATAAAAATGGCATGGTATTGGTTCAAAAATAGATGTGTGGATCAATAAAACAAAATAGAGGACACAAAAACATCCCAAGACTCATCCAGCTATTTGATCTATGACAAAGTGACCAAAAACATATGTTGGAAAAAATGTAGCCTGTTCCACAAATGGTGCTGGGGAAACTGGATAGCTGTTTAAAATAAAATGAAATTGAACCCATATCTCTCACTACATATCAAACTAAAATCAAATAAATCAAATATCCCAATGTAAAAAAGAAACACTGAACTAACTCTAAGATAAAATAGGTTAAACTTTTGAAGTCATAGGTGTAGGAAAGAATTTTCTCAGTTGCACAAGTAATAACAGCAAAAATTGACAAAGGGGATTAAATCAAATTAAAAGTCTTTTCTACACAGTAAAGAAATCAATCAGTAAAGTGAAGAGACAACCTACAGAATGGGGAACAAATTTTCCAGTTGCTCCTAAGGGCTGAAATCTAGACTATAGACAGCCTAAAATAAAAGACCCAATCAAGAAATGGGCAAGTAAAATGAGCAGAGTTCACAGAGGAGGAAATACAAATGGAAAAATGTTCAACGTCATTCACTACTAGAGAAATGCAAATTAAAACAATGCTAAGATATCATCTTACAACAGAAAGAATGGCAATCATGAAGAAGCTCAAAAATGACAAGTGCTAGAAAGTCTCCACTGAAAAAGGAACACTCCTACATTTTTCATGGGAATGTAACCTAGTACAACCATTATGGCAGTCAGTACGGAGATTTCTCAGAGAACTAAAATTAGAAATTCCAAATGACCCAGCTATCTCTTGCTAAATATCTTCCCCAAAGAACTAAAAACATCACGGTGCAGAAATACACATATACACTTGTATTTAGCCACACAATTCAAAATACATAAATCCTGGAAGCAGTATATCCATCAACAGATACTAGATAAAGAAAATGTGGTATCTACACATAATGAAATACTATTTGGTTACAAATAAGTACAAATTCAAAATTAGGTAAGAAAATGGATGTACTTGGAAAGTATAATGTTGAGTGAAATAAATCAGACACAGAAGCTTAAACACTGTAAGGTATCACTCATTTGAGGCAAAACAAAAACAAAAAGCATAATAAAGAATGTATACAAGGAGTAAGGGGTTGAATCTCTTGCAAGAAGACAGGAAGTGAGAGTAGAGGAGAAGAGGGAAAAAAATACATAGAATAATGATGTACCATGTACATCACCCTAATAACCTCAATGAATATAAACATGGTATGTCACAAATTAAGCTAAGATTAATGATATTAAGAAGAATGAAAATGAGGAAAGAGGATTTTGAGGAGGAGGGAAGCAGGTGATAAGGAAGGAAATTTTAAAAAATAAATAATTGGTACCAGGTGTGGTGGAGCATACCTGTAATCCCAGCACTCAGGAGGCTGATGCAGGAGGATCAACATGAGTTTGAGGCCAGAATGGGCTACATAATGAGTTCAAGACCAGTCTGAACTATATAGTGAGAACCTGTCTCCAAAAGAGAAAACAAAACAAGACAAAGAAGCTAAATTATGTACATAAACCTATTCCTCAAGATTACTTTAAATTGCAAATCTGTACTAATAAAAAATTGAAAAATATCACTCATTTATATACAGAAAAACATTTTAAAAAATCTAAAACACACATGATTAAAAAACAAAACTCAGAAAACTAGAAATAAGAGGGCTTTTCTTTTTTTAAAGTAATTTTATTGGTATATCTTAGGTATACACAATAATCATATTCATCATAGGAAATTTGTACCTGTTCATGATGTATTTTGATTCCTGTTTTTTCATAATCTCCTTTCCTCCCTTCAACACCTCCTAACTCCCTATTTAAAAAGCTGTTTCCATTTTATCCTTTGCTTAATCTCTTTATTCCCTTTCCTTTCCTTCCTTTTCCTCTTTGCAATCCAGTTCCTCTTTTCTCTTGAACAATTTCTTCCCATTTTACAATATCTACTGTACATTTTGAGCCTTGCCTATTCTCAGTTTCTCACACCAAGGAAAAAGGTGATGTTTACACATATGTCTCTGATTTATTTTACCTTACGAGTATGGTCTCAAGTTACATTCATTTACCTAGAATGTTTTAAATTTGTTCTTCTTTATGGCAGAGTAGTACTCCATGTATAAAAAAACTGCATCTCCTTTACTCATTTCTCAGTTAATGCGCATTTGGATTTTTTCCAAGGTTTAGCTATTACAAACTGTGCTGCTATAAATTCAGGGGTTCATGTATTATTGTGGTATGGTATTTTTAATTATTCCAGGAAGATACCCAGAATGGGAATAGCTGGGTCAATGGAACTTCTAATCCTAGTTTTTTGAGGAATCTCCATACTCATTTCCAGAGATTGCACCAATCTACACTTCCACCAACAGCAGAGAAAGGTTCCTCATTCCCCCACTCCCTCCAGCATTTGTCAGTGGTTGATTTCCTTTTTTTTTTTTTTTTGGTATTGGAGATCAAACTCACACCCTCATTCTTGCCAGGCAGGCACTTAGACCACTGAGTAAGTCCCCAGCCCATTGGTTGATTTCTTAATGATAGCCATTCTTTCTGGAGTGAGATGGAATCTCAGTATTGTTTTAATATGCATCTCTAATAACCACTGAAATTGAACATTTTTTCATGTATTTGCCATTTGTATTTCTTCATCTGAAAAATACATATTTATATAAGATGCACATTTGTGATTGGTTCTTTAAATTTTATATGTATGCAAAATTTATAAATATATAAATTTATATATAAAATATATAATACAAAAATTTTAAATATGCTATAAATATGAGCCCTTTGTCTGAATAACTGGCTAATTTTTTCCCACTCTAGGGGTTGTCTTTTTACTCTGTGATTATTTTGGCTGTATGAAAGCTTTTTAATAGGATGAGATCCTAATTATTGATTCTTTTTGTTACTTCCTGTGTGATCACTGTTTTGTTCATGAAATCTTTGCCTTCACCTATGTTTTTAAGAGTTCTGCCTATTGTCTCTTCCAGCAGATTTAGTGTTTCTGTTTTAATATTTAAATCTTTGTGATTTTCATTTAGTGCATGGTGATAGACAGGGGTCTAGTTTTAGTCTTCAGAATGGGGAAACCAATTTTTCCAGCATCATTTATAAAAGAGGTTATCTTTGTTCCAGTGAAATTGTTTGGCTCCTTTGTCAAAAATAAGGTGACTGAGTGTGTTCATAGTTGTGTCTTCATCTTCCAACACGTTCTATTGATTTTCAGGTCTGTTTTTCTTCCAGTACCATACTGTTTTTACCACAGTAACTTTGTAGTATAATTTCAAATCAGGAATTGTCTTTGTTTCCAAGAATCTTTTTCGCTTTTCTATGTCTCTTCTTCTTCCAAATGAATTTTAGGAATGTTTTCTCTAGTTCTGTGATGTATCCTAATGATATTTTGATTGGAATTGCATTAAATATGTATTATAATTTTGGGAGTATGATCATTTTCACTATGCTGGTTCTTTCTAGCCTTGATCAAGGGATATCTATTTCTGATTTCCTTTTCAATCTCTATTTTGAGATTACTGCATTCTCACTGTACAGATCTTTTTACTCTCTTTGTCAGATTGATTCCTAAGTTTTTCATTTTTTTGGATGCTATTGTGAAGGGTGTGATTTCCCTAATTTCTCTCTCCGTAGACACAGAAAAACATCTGACAAAGTCCAACACCTATTCCAGAGTTTTTAAATTTGATTAAGGTCATAGACAAAACTCTTATTGCTAGTAGTGTCTAAAATGGTGAGAAACTGGATGCCTTTACTTCAGTTTACAATGAGATATGAAAACTCCTTTCACTACTGCTTTTAAACAATGATCTAGGAGAACTAGCTAGTATAATAAAATAAGAAAAAAGAAGGTTCACAAATTGGAACAGAAATTATCTTGTGTTTATAAAGAAAATTCCCCACAATCAAAAACAAAAACAATTCACCTGGAACTTAGAAGTGATTTAATAAGGTAAAAAGTTAA
>RJWM01051267.1:0-10490 GCA_004363535.1 Dasyprocta punctata
TGCCCTCACAGGGTATATATTCTTGATACAATATAAGAGACAGAAAGAGGGCTGCTGTCATTGCTTGCTGCCTTTTTGCTACTTTGCTGCTTTGTTACCTTATGCCTGCCATGAACTGTTTCTCCTCTGTGATGGCCCTGTGTCATGCCACCCTACCTTGGAACCAGCTGACAATGAAGTGAAACCTCTATAAACTGAATTAGAATGAACATTTCTTCCTTTAACTTTGGGTGTCATGTATTATGTCTTAGCAATGAGAAAAGTAATAAGACAGAACTTGGTACCAGAGAATTGGGGTGGTTGCTGTGAACATACCTGACCTTGTGGTTCAGGAGATTTTGGAACTGGCTTGTGAGAAGAGTTCAGAAGGATTTGGAGATACTGGATGAAGAAGTAACCCTGGAATGCCTTAAACTATACTTGATGGGAAATTCTGGTCAGAACTCGAAAGACCAGAATGCTTATAGAAATGCAAATGCTGCCGGTAAAGACCAGACTCAGGAGGTTTCTACTGGGACGGACTGAATTGGTTGTTAGACTACAGAACATGTGTTTTTATGCTATGGCAGAAAGTTCGTCTGCATTTGGTCATGTGAAGAGACTCTGTCTGAGACTGAGATTAAGGGCATCAGACTAATTAATCTTGTAGAAGAAATTTCAAGGTAGTCTAATGTTGAAGCAGTGGCATGGTTACTGTTGAGGGCCTTTAGCCATCTCTGCCTTGAGAATCAAGAGCTAAGCACCCTGCAGAATGATCTAAAACATATTGACATTGGCCAGAAAGGAAGTTATAGTAAAGCTGTGGACTGCACAGACGGAGCACAGAACTTGGTTGCTTAGAATGAACAGGAACAGGACAATGTAAAAGATGGACTGAGGATATCACAACAACCAGCAGCACTTAAGCCTTTGGAGCCTCAGTGTTGCAAAAATGAAAGAATTGGCTTTCAGAAGGGAGCCATAGTGGACTGTTCCAGAATTATGGTCCCCTAGGGAAGTTTTCCTTGGAATTTTGTTCATAGGGACACAGCCCCTACAGCCAAAGGAGAAGGAAACCTGGCTACTGCTCGATGGCAGACCCTGTCTTCAGTCATGTGGTACTGGTTTTAGGTATATACAGAATGCAAGAGTTGTGGAGTCAGGAAGGCATCCACCCAGATTTCAGGAGAAGGTCTGGGAGTCCATGCAGTATGTCCATGACAGTGTAGTGTGTGAAGTTGTGAGTGTGAAGCCAAAGGTGCAGTGTAGACCCCAGAAATTTGGAGAAGCCTGAAACATAGATTGTCTGAGGAAAACTGCAAGGAGGGAACAGAGCCAGCCCAAGAGAGAAGCTGTGGGAGCTATAAGCACAGGGAGTGCTGTAGGGACGGAGTCACTAAAGTCTCTTGGAGTTCACATCTTGCCACAGATTGCCTCAGATGTCGGACCCAGAACTGCAGGACTTAATGTTTGCTGTGCTGCATTTTGGACTTGGTTTGATCCAGTTCTTTTCTCTCTCTCTATTTCTATTTTTTTGGAATGGTGATGTTTATCTTGTGCCATTGTATGTTGGGAGTATTTTAACTTTATTTTCATTTATGTAGGGCTTGCCTTAAATCTTAGAGGACATTTTAGATTTGGACTTTAGTAATGCTGGGACTGTTAGGACTTTGACAACTTTCAGAGATGGACTAAATGCCTTTTGCATAAAGGGATGCTCATGAATCTTTGAGGTGTCTGAGGCAGAATGTTATGGCTTGTGTCTAGATGTCTCCCCAAAGCCTCATGTGGTCTTAGGTAGCTGGCTGATGTAGGTGTGTGATGCTGAGATCAAGGATGTGATGCTGAGAATGATTCATGGTGTGATTCAAGGCCACCCCACATGGTGTGAGTGCTACCCGCCTTAAAGGTGAATTGTCTGCATAAGATATAAGGGACAGAAAGAGAGTTGTTGCTTGTTGCTTGCTTTTTCTTCATCACATTGCTGCTTTTCTGTCTTCTGCCTGCCATGAACTGTTTCTCCCCTGTGATGCTCTTCTGCCATGCCACTCTGCTTTGGAATCAGTTGATTATGGACTGAAACCTCTACAAACTGTGAGCCAAGCCTCCTTTCACTTTGGGTGTCAGGTATTTTGTTTCAGCAATGAGAAAGTAACCATGACGGAATTTGGTACAGAGAGTGGGGTTTGAACCCTTGTTGGTGCTAGCCCATTGATTTTTCTGGATTATATGCCCAAGTGGCAGAGAAGCCTGTATAGCAGCCTAGACCTTTTGCAGAGCCTTGCCTTGTTCTGGGCTGCACTCAAAACTATCAGCTTTCCAATTCACTCCATAAATGAACCAGAGTAAAACACCTAAGTGAAGAATGTGTTGCTTCTCAAATCCAAATAGTAGACACACTAGATGTTGTGCCTCTTTTTTGGTTGTAGGGGGAGCCAGATGAAGCAATTATCATTTACTTTAGAAGGGATATCTCTACATGCCACACACCTAGGCATGAACTCCTGGAATTTCATCTAGGGCTAAACTTGGGTCTTTTTCAGTAAAAAAGAAAGAAAAAAGACTATGCAACAGAGATTTGTGTGACTTGCAATGCCTAAAATATTTACTTTCTGACATTACTGTATATAGAAAAGATTTGCTGATCTGTATTTTAAAGAGTGATACCTCAGAGGAACACTAGAGTGAGTTATAGAAAACTTGAGGAAATGTATTACTTAAGGAATAGGATAAATGCCTATAAGAAAGGCTTCCAGAATACAGTGCTCAAATAAGAAAGAAGTTTATTTCTTGCTCACATAACAGTTTAGAGGTAGGCAGCCCTTTTAGGACTGATGGGCAGCTCATACCTGAGATTATTGTAAAACCCATGTTTTCATCTGTATTCTACTTCTTGACACCTTGTTCTTATTGAGGAAGTTGTTTTATTCCCACCGTATCTGTAAAGGAAAGGAAGAGTGGAGGATCATCAATTCCTTTTTTAATCATATATTCTAGTTTTTTTATTCAAACAATAATATTTAATAAAAGATATGGCAGGTCCATAAGCAACTAGTTTATAAATCACAGCATTGAATTATATAACATTGTTGTGACATGTTAATAAACCACAATGGTCACTTACTTTTCAGTCATATTACTATTACACCCCGCAAGAGTGTGGTTGTTATTGTTGTTCTTTTGAACAATGAATCAAAGAGAAACAGTACCACAACTACAAACTAAAGAACAACATGTACAAGAAATCTATGTCATACAATTAAAGGTGCAATTGTTGTTTTTACTGTCCCACTCTCAAAAGGACAGCAGACATTTCTGTAGTCCTTGTGAGGGATGATTTTTTTTTTATTTAAGCGAAGAAAAAAAAGACATATATAACAAAGACAACAAGCAAAAGAGACAAACAAATGAGTAGAGTAAATGTATATATGTATATGTAAGATAACTAAAATGAATGCACTGCTGAATGTATTCGTTATTGAGAAAGAACAATTAATACTCATATGATTAGATCAATTTTACATGTCTATATCTGTTAATGTAAGTAACCATTTTAAAGAACGATATGCAATATTGCAACCATTGTCAAGTTTCTATCATCCGGTTTTGTAAACCTGCAATCTTACTGTTGTGCGTTTACTCTAATCATATATTCTAAATTGTAGCAGCTGTTACTTTCGCTCACATCGTAATGGCCACTTTAGCTGCAAAACATACTGGGGAGTGTAGTATATTAGGTGAGAAACAATATGCCTACATATTTTCATTACTAAAAAGAAGAAGGGAATTACTGCTATTTGGAGAGAATTAGCATTCTGCCACAGTGAGATAAATATTTCGTTGTACTGAAGCATTACTGATCTTCTTTGAAGAATTCTCTACATGTCATGATTACAGATTAAGTGGATTCCTTAAAGTGAATAGAAAACTATAGAGTCAACCCTTAGATACTTAGTGAAAAATATTTCCTTGTAATGGGACAGACACAAGCATTGTGGCCTCAGATAGGAGGCTCCTGTAATGGATAAATCAGCACTGGAGAGTATGTAGTTTTTAGTAAGGCGAAGTTCAATTTAGATAGTAGTAGCGAAGCTTGTGTACTCTATGCAAAGGTAATATCAGCAATTAAACAGTGAATTTAGTTTAGAAAAACTTACAGTGGTGAGAAAAACTTCAAGAATGTGCTAGATGAGGCTCAGGGAAGGGTGTGAGGGTGAGTGGGAGTTGGGGGTGTTGTCCGGTCTGGTGCATGGGTCAAGCTCAGAATTCTTCAAAGCTCAAAGTTCAAAAGGCATCATTTGATATATTTGGCATTCTGATAATTTTTTTTTTAGCAGGATCTGTGTATTCCTAAGGAACAAAAGAGAGAGATTTGGCAAAATCTTGACAGAACATCACAGGTGTATGGGGTTTCAGGCTAGGATGCTGAAACAGAAATTCAGCTTTGTAGGCTGGACCAAGACAGTGCAACTTGGAAGCAATTCATTTTAGAATATGCACAAATTCCAAGCATTCTTTTTTACTGAGTCTCTGGACAACAACTATTAATTGTAAATCTCACTTCTGATTTTCTGCCATTATGATCATAACTGGTTGAGAAACCAAAGGGAGATACAGATTCTGGAGAAACAAGGGGAAAAACTGACATGAGGGCTAATGTCTGAAACTGGATTGAGAAGTTGATTACAATGTGCTCCATGTCCTTTGGTACTTTATAATGTTGTTTTCTTTGTTATAGTAAAAATAATAATAAAGGGTAAGTAATCATGATAACTGATATTTTGGTGTCTTGTTGTTTTTAAGTAACTTGGTTATTTTAATTAAAGAAGGGTAAAAGCAGAACAAACTCCAAGAACTGATGTCTCAGGTCAAATTGGCCTATTAGGAAGATGAAATTGTGCAGTTCAGCATTTCACCCTTGCATAGTTGATGGAGCACCATGTAGTGTCTCTTTGACTAGTCAGCAGAGATTCTGCTAGAATCTGCTTGTGCGATGTGAGGTTGCACTGTTTATAACCTTTATATCTGTGCACATGAAACTTTTTCATAGATGTCTATTCATTATTCCTATTAATTAGTAGGTGTCAACAAAATGTTAATAATATATAATTGAAATTCCACTTTGATCATTTTATATTTCTTTCTTATATTTTACACTAACTTTCTACTATAATCAAGTCAAAACAGTTGTATGTGTGTATAGAAAGATAGCCACCTTTATACAAAGCCTTTTTTTTCTTAGTGACTTTGTAAATATTTGATCAGATCACAAAGAAAACAAAGGAATGACTTTTGATTCAGTTTTTATGTTAAAAATTACTGTTACTGTCTTAATAAACACTATATAATCAGTAAATATATATATATATATTTTCCAGATATAGCTGGGCTGTATATATAGGATAATTTGAAAAGACAAAGATTAGTCTAATTATAAATTTATAAACTTTAATATTGATGTATTGTTTGTTAATTTAAACATCACTTCATATATCAGTAGTTGACGTCAGTATATGAAAATGCACTTCAGTCTTTTCATGTACCCTTAAGAATAATAACAGTGAAACTTCAAGTTTTTTTAAAAAAGAAATTCAAATATTTCAATTATTTCAGATTTTTTATGGCTTTAGTCAAAGCAAACTTATGTTCTACAATTTATTGTATTTCACAAAACTAGTTTTCCTTATGTATATAAGACGCTGAATCAGGATTCAAACTTACAAATTTTAGGCATTCAATGTGAGTTTAATGTGATACAATATTTTGGATTGTTTTAAATACAAATCTAGTAAATTATTGATTCTTAAATCTGCTATATATGTTCAAGGTGTTGTTGAGACTATTTCCAAGTACTGAACCAGGATCAGTAGGGAAATAAAATTTATTAATATTGTGAAGGACATCATCATCATCATCATTTTTTATTGTTGTCATTGTCATTATCATTAGTAATAATCATCTCTTTTTCATATTGTAATCTTTTATTAGTACATGTTTGCAGTACCTAATGTTTACAATCCTGGTAGGGAGTTGGTGCATGTACATAATGCATCTTAATTCTTCTTTTTATCTTCTTCTCCATACCCATTCCTTCTCTGTATCTCTTGATTCACTTCCGATTTGAAGATTTATTTTCTTACTTCCTATCATCTTTTATTTTGATCTTTATTTATATTTTGGGTTTCTCATATAAGAGAAACTATGTGATATATCCTCCCCTTCAATATTAAATGGATATTTTGGAGACTTTTTTTTCTTTGCCTTGTTTTCTCATATTTTTATTTTTATTAGTTTGTTGTTAGCTTATTTGTGCTGAGGCTTGTGGATTGATTATAGTGGAAAACTTTGTTGCTAGTATGGAGACCTTTTTAATGGTTACTTTTCAGTGCTGCCATCTGGATGTGGATAACTATTAGCCTTTTCACCTGACCCAGGATCCAACAACCTCTGTTTATTTGATAGAGAAGGTTACAGCATATTGGGTTCAGTACCTAGTTCTTTGGGTATGAACCTCAGTGTTGTTAATGACAGGAAAGGTATCTAAATATAGGCATCCCAACAAAACCAATTAATAGCAACAACTGTGTCACCTTGGTTATAGTAATAAAATCAGCAATGATAACAACGTCAAAGACAAACTGAATGCTGACAAACCCCTGAGCCATTAATGTACCACCCTTAATCATGGAAAAGAGATCTGTAATTATATTATAAACACTAAGACAAATCAAATATTGACCTACCATAAATATCTACAAGAGAATAGCTTTCAACAATAATAGCATAGAGCGAACAATCTAAAGGTTCATTAATTTTCACAGTTATACTCGTAAAGATAGAGGAGATGGGAAAGTGAACAATGAAAAAAGTAATATTTGAAAAATTAATCAATGGCCAGTAAGAAGGAGGAGAGAAAAGTGAGATGGGGGTCCAGCTGAGGAGAAAGGCCATTTTTACTGTATTGGCTTTTCCTATCCATGGGAATGGGATTATCTTTCCATTTTCTGATATCCTCACTGATCTGTTTTTTCAGGTTATTGTAATTGTCAATATATAGATCTTCTATTTACTTTTTTAGATTGATTCCTAAGTATTTCATCTTTTTGGATGCTATCAGGAAGGGTTTGGTTTCCCTAATTTCTCTCTCTGTGAGTTTGTTGCTTGTGTAAAGGAATGCTATTGATTTTTTGAGTGTTGACTTTATATCCAGCTACACTACTGAATTTGACTATCAAATCTACAAGATTTTTGGTGGAGTTTTGGGGATCTTCTGTGTGGAGTATCATGTCACCTGCAAATAATGATAATTTAACTTCTTCCTTTCCTACCCTTATCATTTGATTTCTTTCTCTTGTCTCATTGCACTGGCTAATGTTTCCAGAACTATATTGAAGAGGAGTGGTGATAGTGGACATTCTCATCTTATTCCTGGTTTTAGAATGAAAGCATTCAGTGTTTGACCATTTAGTATGAGTGTTAGCTGTTGGTTTACCATAGATGCATTTATCAGATTGAGGTAAATACCATCTATTCCAACTTTATGTAGGTTTTTTTTTTATCATTAATAGATATTGGGCTTTGTCAAATCCTTTTTCTGCATCTATTGAGATGACCATGTGATTTTTGTCTTCGGCTTTGTTGATATGGTGTCTTACATTTATAGATTTGCATATGTTAAACCGTCCCTGCATCCCTAGGATGAATTCATTTTGGTCATGGTGTACAGTCTTGATAATTGCCTGCATTCTGTTTGCCATTATCTTATTATGGATTTTGGAATCTACTTTCATTAGGGAGATAGATCTGTAGTTTTCTTTTCTGGTTAGATCATTCTCTGGTTTAGATATCAGAATAATGCTTGTTTACAGGAATGATATTGTTTACCTTTCAATTTTATTAAAGTAAAAGGAAATTAATAGTATTAGAAAATAGAGATAAAAATGAATTAAGAAAGAAGAAAAGAGAAAGAGACAAAACTACAGTAATAGAAGACAGATAAGAGGAAGAAAAGAAAAAGCTTAAAAAAGAAAAGATAAAAAGAGATTAAAGAGAAAAAAAAGGTAAAAAAATTCAAGCCCACAAAAAGCCAATGAAAGAAAGAAGTAATAGTTATTGAAATTTTTTTTATTTTAGTGAAGAAAAAAACAGAAAAAAGACATATAAAACAAAAACAACAAGCAAAAGAGACAAACGATTAGAGTAAATACACTACAGTAACATTGCAGGTTTACAAAATTGGATGACAGAAATTTGACAATGCTTGCAATATTGCGCATCGTTATCTTTAAAATGGTTACTTACATTAACAGATATAGACATGTAAAATTAATCTAATCATATGAGCATTAACTGTTCTTTCTCAACACCGAATAGTTTCAACAGTGTGCTCATTCTAGTTATCTTACATATACATATATACAGGTTTATATCTTTTCCTCTTCCCTTTTCTCTTTCCGCCTTTTCCCTTCCCAGTTACTCTTGCTCTTTGAGCTGTTCTTCACCCTTATGTAGTATTTATTATAGATTTTGGATCATATATACTTTTCCGCTTCTTACACTAGGGAGACAATACGGTATTTACACATGTGGGTTTGATTTATCTCACTTACGAGTATGGTCTCAAGTCGTGACCATTTACTTACAAAAGTCTCAATGCAATCTTCTTAATAGCTGAGTAGTACTCCATTGTATAAAAATACCACATTTTTTTTATCCATTCTTTGATTGATGGGCACTTGGGTTGTTTCCAAGATCTGGCTATTACAAATTGGGCTGCTATAAACATGGGTGCACAGATATCACTGTGGTATGATGTTTTCAATTCTTCTGGGAAAATGCCCAGAAGTGGGATAGCTGGGTTGAATGGGATCTCTAAACCTAGCTTCTTGAGGAATCTCCACACCGACTTCCATAGTGGCTGCACCAGTCTACACTCCCACCAACAGTGGAGAAGAGTTCCTTTTTCCCCACAGCCCCTCCAGCATTTGCTGTTGGTTGATTTTTAAATCTTGGCCATTCTTTCTGGAGTGAGATGGAATCTCAGTGTTGTTTTAATTTGCATTTCCCGAATGACCATTGATCTTGAACATTTTTTCATATATTTATTTGCCATTTGTATTTCTTTCTCTGAGAAGTGTGTATTCATCTCAGATGCCCATTTTTGGGTTGGGTCCTTGAATTTTAGGGGCCTGATTTCTTTTAATTCTTGATATGTTTTAGATAGAAATCCTTTGTCTGATGGACAATTGGCTAAGATATTTTCCCAATTTGTGGGTTTTCTTTTCACTCTGTTGGAGATTTCCTTTGACATGCAAAAACTTTTTAGTAGGATGAGATCCCACGAGTTGATTCTGGGAAGTGTTTCCCTTGCTATCTGATTTTTGTTCATGAACACTCTGCCTACTCCTATGTCATCGAGATTTTTACCTAATCTGTCTTCTAGTAAGTTTAGTGTCTCTGTTTTTATATTCAGATCTTTGATCCATTTTGACTTTATTTTAGTGCATGGTCATAGGCATGGATCTAGTTTTAGTTTATGGCATATAGAGAGCAGGTTTCTCCAGCACCATTTGTTAAAGAGGCTGTCTTTCTTCCAATGTACATATTTGGCCCCTTTGTCAAAGATGAGGTGGCTGAGTGTGTTTGTAGTTGTGGCTGTATCTTCTAATCTATTCCATTGATCTTCAGGTCTATTTTGATTCTAGTACCATGCTGATTTTATCACAGTAGCTTTGTAGTATAGTTTCAAGCCAGGGATTGTGATGCCTCCTGCCTTCCTTTTGTTGCCCAGAATTGCCTTTACTATTCTAGGTCTTTTCTGGTTCCAGATGAATTTCAGGAATGCTTTCTCTAGCTCTGTGAGGTAGGCAAGTGGTATTTTGATTGGGATTGCATTGAATCTATATAATAATTTTGGGAGAATGGCCATTTTCATGATATTTGTTCTTCCTATCCATGAACAGGGAATATCTTTCCATTTTCTGAAATCTTCTTCGATTTCCTTCTTTAGAGTAATGTAATTTTCACTGTATAGATCTTTTACTTCCTTTGTTAGAATGATTCCTAAGTATTTCATTTTTTTGGATGTTATAGTGAAGGGTGTGGTTTCCCTTATCTCTCTCTCAGTGACTTTGTTGTTTGTGTACAGGAATGCTATTGATTTTTGAGTGTTCACCTTGTATCCAGCTACATTATTAAATTTAGTTATTACTTCTAAAAGTCTTCTAATGGATTTTTGGGGGTCTTTTATGTAGAGTATCATATCATCTGCAAATAATGATAATTTCACTTCTTCCTTCCCTATCTTTATTCTCTTTATTTCTTTCTCTTGTCTAATTGCTCTGGCTAATATTTCCAGAACTATATTGAATAGGAGTGGTGATAATGGACATCCTTGTCTTGTTCCTGATTTTAGGTTGAAAGTTTTCAGTTTTTCTCCATTTAGTAAGATGTTGGCTGTTGGTTTATGATATATGGCTTTTATCAGGTTGAGGTAGAGACCATCTATTCTG
>RJWM01051268.1:0-10480 GCA_004363535.1 Dasyprocta punctata
GGTTCTCGGTGGTGCGGGTCCTCCAGCCCCCACTCCTGACGCTGAGGTGACACCCCCACAGCATGCTGCCTCCTGACAGCAGGAACTCCAGCACGGCCCCTCTATCTCCTCATCGCTCTGCCACACGCCTCCCAGAGACAGCTGGCAACAAGCCTCGTGCACTGAGCTCTTCAGCCTCCGACAGTTTTCTCTAAAACAGGGCTTCCTCTCAGGATCACCTAAGGCACGCCTCTGCCGAAGGACAGTGCATGGCGGCAAAAACACACGCACCAACTGCTCGCGACTTGACACACGACAAGTAGCAAACCACTGATGGGCGAGATGAGGCTCAGCTAGACCCCCAAGCTAACTCCGACACGGTATCGCAAAGATAAGGCCTGGTCAGCAGGCAATGACTGTCATAAAAACAAACGAATCTTCACGGAGGGGCACACGAATTGCAAGAATAGCCCCTTAACCTATGGGAACCACTGACTTCAGAATAAAGCCCACTTCCTGTCCTACCACCAAGGTCACAGGGCATCCCCATCACTGGGGCCTGGGAGCAGCCACGATCCTGGATGCCTCTAGCTTGGGTATCCAGCCCTGAGTGTCTCCTGCACAGTCATGCTGGCAGCTGCTCCCAGTAATGGACGACGTGCCAGCAGAAAGAAGCCACACACAGGTTACTCTGTGTTCACGCCGAGCCCCGGCGGCCGGCCCCTCTGCGGCCTGCAGTGCCCACCGGCTGGCTCTCAGACCTCCAAGGAGCCACCTTCCGCTCAGCCCTGGGGAGCTCCACAGGGTGAAACTGAAGCAAGCCTGTCCACTCTCTGTGCCCACTCAGTGGCCACAACTTGAACCCCGTCCTTGACCTTTGATTAAACTTCTTCTCCATCCTGGACACTGAGGACTGGATGTGCCCTGGGTGACAGCCGCTGTCCCTCCCGAGGGACCCCAGATCAGCCACTCACAGCCCAGAAGCATCGCAGCCTGGCAGAAGGCCCACTCTGGTGGGGACAAAGGCCAAGGCCAGGAGAGGGCACCCAGATGACAAGAGGACCAGACTGGTCCTGGCGCAGGGGCACACACAGACCCCGTGCTGCTGAGGCCATCTGCCAGCCCCACAGACAGCACCTGGAGGTGCCCTGGTACCCCGACCAGGCAGGCAGGCTGCAGGTCCCCACCCTGATGGTCAGTCCAGAGGTACCTGCGGAGGAACTTGAGCAAGCGGCTGCAGGGGTGGCTGCGGCATCTGGAGGGGCTTCAGCTGAGTAGGGGCCACCACCTGGGAGGTGGGGGCCAGGTACGGAGGCAGGTGAGGGGGCACCGGCTGGACAGTGCCCAAGGGCTGCGGGGCCAGGACCTGGGGCAGGGCTGGCGGATGGGCCATTGGCGGAGGCTGCAGGAGAGAAAGGGGCCTCTGACCACCGGCCTGCTGGGGTGGGGTCAATCTGTGCAGACACGGCAGAAATGCACACTCACATGCTCACGCTTGCACTCACTTGTGCACGTGTTATACTTGCACACATTTACACGTACACACTTAGCCTCACACACAGCCACATGCTTGCACATTTATACACGTGCACATGCATGACTGCACACTTTGACACACCACACTTCTGGTTCACATTTGAACTCCACCCTGACAGTGCACTCACCTACACACACACACACACTCATACACACACACTCATACACATGCAGATTGCCAGAGTCCAGCCAGCCAGGGCCAAGGACCAGACAGCTTGTAGAAATGTCCTAAGCGGACCCAGAACAACCCCTCCCCACCGCCACATGCGCACAATCCTCCCCGCCCCTCCCTACACCACCCCAGGCCCCGAGAACCACAGAGGGCATGTGAAGGGGCCCTCGGGCTCCCAGAGGCCCCAGGCGGCGGCCAGCACAGGTGCCCACAGACCGCAGCCTCAGGGCCACAGTGCTGCCCCCCACCACAAGTGGAATTCATGGAGCTCTGAGGAGTGGCCACACTCACCTGCTGGGCAGGGGGTGCTGGAAGGCCAGGGCCTGCGGGCACAGGGGCAAAGCTCACAGTAGGCTCCGGGAAGTGCTGCTGCAGGAGTGGAGGGCGGGTCGGGGCTGAGGCGGAGGCCACGGACAGGCTGGGCTGCAGAGAGCGCCAAGGCCCGTTCAGAGACTGCCCTCGGCCCTCCCACCCCCTGCCAGCCCCACCAAGGGACCCGGGCCCAGAAGAAGCCAGGGGTGGCAGCCCTGTAGCATTATTCCTGATACTGGAAAGTCACAGCAAGCTACAGCTCCCAACCAGGGAATATTCCGGAACATCAGCCCCACGGATCATCAGAAGCTTTGCAGAACCGTGGAGAATGGCAACTTCAGAACTGGCTGGGGGAACTATCGTCTGAGTGACTCAGACTCCCAAGATGAAGTCATACAGCTAATTCACAGAACACGGGAAAAGGAAAGCAAAGAGCACATGGCAGGTGGGGAAGGTGGCAGACTCCGCAGTCACGGGTACTGAGACTGTCACAGCAGTGCCCTGGTCCAAGTGGGCTCCTCTGAGACCCAGCCCCAAGGTGAGAGAGCAACAGAGCTGCAGACAGGACGCCAGCCTGCAGGGCCGGAGCCACCCAGAGGGCAGGGAAGGAGCACTTGGGTGCTGGCTGGCGTAAGGAACTGTGCTAATGTCTTCACGGCTTGGCCCAGTCGGGCCTTGTGCAGAGATGGAGACTGGAAGGTTTGTGGGGGAAACGTTCTGCTACCTGGGATTTACTTCTTGACAGTGGGCAGGCGTGTGAAGTGGGCAGGGACACCAGGCAACACATCTGAAAGCAAGGCCCGAGGCCTCTGGGCGGGGCGGGGGGGCGAGATTCCGGGTTCCTACATGGGTGGCATCCCCTCGGGTCTCTGGGCAGCACAAGGACACAGATTTCTGAGGCTGCTGTCTCTTGCTTCATCTTTCTCCAGTTAGTGCTCTGCGCAAGGCGATGGAGGTGGTGGCGGGGGGTGGGGGAGTGCGGGGGTGGGCGAGGAGGAACAGGCATGTTTGGGCTCGAGCCTCTGGTACGAATTTGCCTGAACCATGAGGCCGATGTGTCGGCCCAGCTCTGGGTGCCACACACAGCCTGGAGCCCAGCAAGGTCTCCTGTTCTCCCTGGGTCCCAGGGGTTCATGCCCACAGCAACCTTCCTAGGAAGGGCCAGGAGGGCGGGCCAAGCCCACAGCACTCCCCCAGGACGCCTGCAGGACCCATCCCTCTGTTTAAGGCATCGATGTGGGAGAAGGAGCTTTGGCCCCAGTCCACATCTGTGACCTTCCGACTCAGCTCTCCTGGCTTTGAGTACCTTGACAAGAAGGTGTCAACAAATGCATGCCACAGACCCAGTCGTGGGGGCAGAACGCTCCGCTCCAGCCGAGCTCCGGCTCAGGGAACCCCACAAGCGGCACTCCGGGGCAGCCAGCCGCCTTGCCGTAAACGGGCCCTCCCTACCATTTAAAATCACATTCCACTTCGTTTTTTTTAAATGAACAAAATGGAAAGTGCAGACTGCTGGGGGGCCTGTGAGGTCGGCATGGCCATGGGCTCCACCTACTTTCCCAGAGGGACTCTCCGTGTGGACAGGAGGGTAGAGGGGAGCCTGCGGGGGACACAGCCACAGCGCCACGCTCAGCCAACGCTGAGAGGACACGCCACAGTGGCTGGCAGGGACCACTGGTGTGCCAGGCCTGCGTGGGCAGCGAGAAGAGAGGGCCCACCCCTGGGCCGAGTGAGGACTCGGCTGGACCGCCAGGGTCATGGGCAGGCTCTCCACAATCGAGCACTTGGGACCGTGAAGCAAGCAAATTTTCGCTTTTTCAATGTTAAAAAAACAAGTCAAAAATTAAAAACCACATACCCTGGGTGATACCTTCAACTTTCCCACATCTGCCACACGGCTTCCGAGGTGACCTCACCCAGCCCAAGGTGCTCCCTCCCACCCTCTCCAAATGCACAGGAACCGCCCCGCACACCACGACTTTGTGTCCATGGCTGCAATGACCCAGGAGAGCCCCGTCTCGTGAGGCCAGATGGTGGGGTCCAATCCAGGGCTCCACCATTATAAGGGATGCGTTTCCATCATCCTGGCTATTCTCAGAAAGTGCCCCAGGGCCACACTCGGGCCTGGGCCATGGAGCTGTGTGTTGTCACACTCACCACCAGCACCTTCTGGTGGCTCCCTCACAGCCCCAGGCCCTGGGTGCCCCTGGGGTACGCTTGGTGGCAGCATGGGTCTTCACGGAGGCATCAAAGGGTGCTCCCCGCAGAGCTGGGGCTCTCCGTGGGGCTGCTTCTGTGGGTCAGCCCACCACCACCACCCAGACTGTGGCCTGGAGCTACTCACGAGCTCCCTTAACCCTGGTCACAGTCAGCGCAACACGACGGCCCCAAGACGCTGAATCCTGGGCCCACCGGCAAGAAGGCCAAGAACACAGAGCGGGGCGGTCCTGACTCACTGTGGTGGCGGGCTGCTGGAAGGCCCCCAGAGAGGGCAGGCTGTGCGCCAGTCCCGGCCCCTCGCTCACTGGAGGGCTGCACATGCACGAAGCCAGCGACGGAGTTGCATCCACAAGGGAACCAAGGACCATGCTCTGCTGGCTGCTCTGTGAGTCCGAGTACACCGTGGAGCCCTGGCCACTGTCGAAGGTGCTGTCCGCTGTGGAGGACAGAGGTAGGACTTAGCAAGAACACCTCCAAATCTCCCCCCACGGCACTGTGCACAAGCACCTGCTAGCTCGTCTGTACTGTCCCTTCTGCAAAACAAAGAATGGACTGCTTCCAAAGATTCCATGACTAACGCATGCATGCTGATTAAATAATCCGCTGCTACAGCAGCACGGAGGAGCTGTACCTGGTCCCCACCCTGACATGAGCTGATGGAGGGTGGCACAGATGCCAGGGTGGGCACGCCGCACAGCCCCTGCTGTGACACCATACCCCACCCCACTCCCAGCTCACATATGCAGACCTAGCAAGCACTGTTCCAGGCCTTGAAGACATAAGGACTCAGGGGGCGGAGGTAACATCTTAGTAAAGAAAAGCCTGGGGCCAGGGATATAACTCAGTGGTGCAGCGCCTGCCTGGCAAGCGCGAGGTCCTGAGTTCAATTCCTGGTACCAAAAAAAAAAAAAAAGAAAGAAAGAAAGAAAGAAAAGAAAAGAAAAGGCTACTGTTATAATTGTGGAAGAAACTATTACTGCCAGATTTTTGCTTTGTTTTGTTTCTTGCAGCACTGGAAATGGAACCCAAGACCTCTGCACTGAGCTACATCCCCAACTCTTTTCATTTCTTATTTGAAGACAGGGTCTTGCTAACTAGGTTGTCCAAGCAAGATTTAAACTTGTGGTCTGCCTGCCTCCGCCTCCCACAGAGCTGGGACTGCAAGCGTGCACAGCCACGCCTGGCTCTGCTACCATGTTTTATAAAGGCAGCTCTTGGGACTTGGAGTGCTGTCACACTCACAGCAAAGGCCTGCGCCAAGAGAGTAAGGCCACAGGCCACAGGCTGGGAGGCAGGGGCACTGCCGAGCACACACAGCCCGACAGGCTCCCGGCCTGGCACAGACAGGCTCCCCGTTCCTGAGGGGTCCAGACAAGAACCCGGAACCCACGAGCCTGTCTCACCTGGGAAGACAGCTTGCCAGTGTGGTTATGCCAGTGAGAAGGGAAAATCGAAAACCGTCTGAAATGGCACTTTGGGTCACTGCTTCCAGGTTTCGAAAGACACAGAAACATCGGGATTTATCACTGATACATCCCAAGCTGTGGTCACAAGATGCCGTGTTTCAGGATGAGGATTGTGCCCATTGGTAATTTAGACAAAGTAAAGGGGAAGTCTTGTTGGCTTTGCATTAAAACCATTTTGCAAGGGACTGATGAGAATTAATTTTAACCGAAAGACATAAGGAATGCTGAGGTTTAATTGGGCAAAACCAATTAGACAAGAAGCTCTGATTTTTAATGAGCCAACAGGTCAGTTCCACTTAGACAAACAGGAAGAGGGAGAGGAAGGAGGACGCGTGTGCGCAGCCTGACGAGGCACAGGTGCAGCCTCTCCAACCGTGCATGCAACATTTTACATTTGAAACTGATGTGTTTGTTACCCGTTGAACTGAAAATTAATTTTAGAAATCATTTTGGGGCCCAATGAAAAACTACGTTGTTGCAGTCTCGGCTGCTTCAGCGGCCAGGAAGCCGAGCCTGATCAGGATGCCGGGGTGGCTCAAGGGAGATGCAGCAGCGGAGAATCGTGACAGCGGACGCGGTGCTTTATCTTCCCACACGCGAATGTGCGTCTGCTCGCCCATCCTGTTGCGTGCAGGACCTACTCGGAGACGTGTGCCGCCTGAAATCTCCATCAGCACAGTGTAAGCCGACACTGCTGGGCATCGCGGACACGCTGCAGCCAGATGGGAGATGGAGCCAGCACGGCCCTGAGGTGTACCCACTGCACAACAGCGAAGGACACGGAGGAGTCCGTATGTGTGCATTTATGTATGTGCATGTGCATCTGTGCATGCCTATGTGGGCTGATGTGTGTGCATCTGACAGGTGTGTGTTCCTGCATGCACATGTGGGGTACACATGGGTATGTGCGTGTTCGCATTTGTACGTACACAGGTCTGTAAGTGTGGGTGAGTGTACATTTGTATCCACGTGTGCACACACGTGCATGTGTGGGCTTCACACATCTGTTCTGCATGCCATGTATTTGTGCATGTATGGATGTACATATGTGAGCATGCGTCTGCACAGACATGCTTATGTCTGCCTGTGTGTGCACATGTATCTGTGTCCACATGCCTAGTGGATCGCTCAAGTAGATCACCTCTGGAAGGAGAGCTGGCAGACCTGGAGTGGGTCTCGCCTCTGGGGGACAACTAACTGCTACGCACCCTCTGAGGCATTCTGAATTCTGCACCTTGTGCCTGTATCACCTATTTTGAGAAGCATGGCCTCTGCGCACGGGACACAGGGGTCTGGGACCGATGAGAGGTGGGCTCAGAGCTCACCCACACCTGACGTGGACGGCTGACATGTATGTCGCCATCTGAGTTCTCAGAGTTTGCCAAATCTCACCAACAACAGCAAAAACAGACTTCTAACACCCCAACGGTGTCTCCTCAAAGTGCAACAAGCAGAGATCATTTATTTCCCACCCTAAAAATTGTCTAACCAACAAATACAACTCTAAAGTGTATGCTGGTGTGTCAGATGTGGAGAACCTTCCCCCCCCCCCAAAAAATTGTGCTCTTTGATTAAGTTTTTTAGTTCTCAGGAAATGGAGCAACGATGTAACAACATTATTCTCCAAAGCCAAAACCGGGGCAGGTCGGAGTGCAGCAAACAGCAGGCAAAGCCTCTTAAAGTAAGTCAGTGCTCCTTGATGGAATATAAATACCTGCTAGGAAGAATCTTTAGCTATTTCAATGAGATATGTACATATTCAATAAATTAACAGAGTTTCAGTCTTTCCACATGAAAAACCTAAAATACTGGCTCCGGCAGGACCCTGGGCTCTGGAATTCTGCTCCCGGCGGATTCCCAGAGTGGACAGAGCCACGCTCCCTGTGCTCATGGCTGGACTTGGCAGATGTTGAGGGCAAACTCGGGACACTTCTCTGCCTAGGGTGCAGGAGAACCCAGCTCCTCTCACAGGGTCTGAGGCGAAGCCTGCTTCAAAGGGACCCCCGACTCATTAGCAACACCTTGAAAGTGAGGAACAGAAAGGCTCAGAGGCTTTGCCCCTGGAAGGGAGATAATGAAGGACGTGGACCACCCCAGGCGAGCACTCAGCACGGGCGTCCATGCCGTAGGCGTCCCCTCCCCGGAGCAGACGGTGGCACCCCACCCGGCTTTATGAGGCCCGGACTGTCTGTCTCCCCAGACAGTATAAGGAGCCTGCGTAAAGGCCTCAGATTCAGAGTTGGGGTGCGGACTGAACCAGCTCTGTCCAACTCCACTGGCTCAAGGCACTTCTGAGCCCAATTGACCTACAAAGCTGGACTCCAGCGAGTCAAACCCTCTGGTCGCAGGCCGCTGGAGAATGCAGGCACAGCTCCAACCCCTTCCCTGGGGCGACGCTCACCTGCACTTCCTATCCACACCCCCAGGACAGACTGCGAGGCGGGCCCCAGACCAGCCAAGGAATCAGGACCTAAGTAAGTGTCCCTGCACCTGGCGGCCGTCAGCTGGCCCCATCACCCCAGGATATGCCTTCCTTCAAATATGCACATGCCCAGGTGCCAGGAAGGCTGGCAGGAAGTACACCTGGCCGGGGCACAGAGCCCAGCCAGAACTCCTGGGCACCACCTACAGCTGGAAGCAGTAACCTAGGGTGTGAGCACAGCTCACAGCTCGTGATGCCACACTCCAAGCTGCCACCGTGTCAACCTGGCCCTCCTTACAGAACGTTCTAATCAAGGGGAGCCTTTCGCTGGTTTCACTGCGGAAGGGAGGAGCGGGGACACAGCAGGCAAAGTGACCCCACGCTGTGTACTCACAGGCCAGGGAGGTGGCGCTGGCTGGCAGCGTGGGGGGCAGGAGGTGCTGGTCAGCCTCTGGTTCCTCAGGCTCAGGTGGCGCAGGCTGCCCAGTCTGCGCGTGGTAGGTCACCTGGACCTGCAGGGGCGCAGGTGGACCCCTGGCCTTGTCAGGGCTGCCCGAGTCCCTTGGCTCCTGGGACTGTAGTGCAGGCCAGATTCTCTCCCGCCGCCACTGGATCAGTGCCACGCGGTCGCGGATGGACTTGGCCACGATCTTCATGTCACTTTCATGGAAGAATCCAGAGTCAATCTGCAAAGGCAGTCACATCATCAGTGTCTCGGAGACCACATGTCCCACCTGCACACCCCCCATGTCACTTTGTCCCCTAAGTCTGTCTGTCTGTCTCTGTGTGTGCATATGCGTGTGCGTGTGTCTGTCTGTCTCTCCTTCCCTCCCTTTCCTTTGGGAATCATCTGCTCCAGGAAAGATGTGTCATGAGACGCCACCTACAGAGGTCCACCCAGCAGAGGCCTGGGGTCTCCTGCCCCAAGAGCCGGCACTTCTGAGCCTTCAGCCCCAGCTGACGCCTGACTGCACCTCACACCCTGAGTTGCCCCCCATCCCTGACCCTGGAGACCCTGCAGGCCAGCGCATTGTAAGTGCACAGTTTGGGGAAACTTGACACCAAGCAGTAGACAGCTCCTCCATGAGGAGAACCTCCTGGATAAAATAAAACACAGTGCATCCACAGAGAACTACAAAAGAATGGAAAGTGTGAGGGAAACAGGATGTTACGTAGGCTAAAGCTCTCCCCCAAGACACAATTCAGTACAGGAGAAACGTGTGACCCCGCATGGACAAGCCACAGATGTCCCAGCTTGTGGGGAACCACCCAGACGACTCTCCTTGACTCTCCTTGAAAAGAAGAGCAACTGTCTCCATTTTGGATAAACCTGGTCCTATCTCCATGTACTGATATGTACAGAGCTAGCTAGATCATTTCTTTGTCCCTTCAATTGGCTTTAAGCAATGTAAATTGGGCTGGCTGAGGAGATGATGTGTAATCTCCAAAGCAAAGGACAGGTCAGTGTTACCCTGCCCTGTGACTCCCCAAATACATGGTTGAGTTGGGCATGGTGAAGATCCCTGCTCCACGCTGTGGGCTGGGACCAAGCCTCAAGAAAGAGGCCGTGACTTCCCAGGACAAAAAGAATTGTACATCACAGCTGAAGCACCAACCCCAAATTATTAGATTCTACCTCAAATTATTAGATGCTCTCTCTGCATTTCTTGCCCTCTGCATATCGCAGAGGTGATCTCAGACCTCCTACCTAGCCCAGCTCACAGTAGTCAGGCAGTCACATATTTCCCACAGTCACGCATCCCCGAGCCACTTCCCTCACGGAGAATCAATAAAACTTGGGTTGAGCCCTGAGTCGTGGTCTTTGTTCCGGTGAACACTATCTTGGGTGGGCTCAGGACCGCTGGGGTCCCCATAACTCTAAATATGTCTCAGTGTCTTTCTTCTCACCATGGATCACACTGGAAGTGGTGGACTGGAATTAACTCACTAGAATCCCAACAACATCTCCTTGGGATTACAATATAAACCTTCCTGGCCCACGCCGAGGGTGGGCAAGGGTTCTCTATACCTGCTCCAAGGCCTTACAGCTAGCATCCCATGAAATGGGATATGAGAGCTGGGCCTGGAACCATGTGTCACCAGGCAGCACATGGCGAGAATATGGCCCCTTCCACCAGTTCCTGCAGCCCCGCAGCCTGAGGGACCCATCCGAAAGGGACACTGAGCCACGCCCAGGGTCAGACCAGGACAACTGGGGCACCGCAGGGCTACAGGAGCACATGATGCTGGCCCAGAACTCTTGTTGTGGCAGCGTTGCTGGGTCACGGAAGACCTGAGCAGCCTGAGGACGGACGTGGTGGCACATCGATGCCGCTTCTGCTGCGGTCTGCTGTGTGGAGTTGTGCAGGGAAC
>RJWM01051269.1:0-10485 GCA_004363535.1 Dasyprocta punctata
CCTCCTCCATCGAAGAAGATGAAGTTGTTTGGGTTTAAAGAAGACCCGTTTGTGTTTATTCCCGAAGACGACCCCCTGTTCCCGCCCATTGAGTAAGAACTGGCTCGGTCTGATTCGCCCTTTGGAGAATCCGGGTGCGGGCGGGTGGGGGAGGCGTGAGAGCAGTGTGCTCAGCCTGGAGGTGCTGGAAGGCCCGGAGGGACTGGTGCCGGGAGAACCTGTCGGGACCCACTCGTAGCTCCCAGGAGAGCTGGGAGGTGCGGGCCGAGGACGCCCTGTCCTCCCGAGGGTGGGGCGGGGTGGGGCAGCACGGAGAGGGAGAGCTGAGCGCAGCGGGGGCAGAGCTGCGGTCCTGCTCCCTGCTCGCCTCCTCCTGGGGAGTGGATCCGCCTGGCCGGCTCACTGTTCCCCGAGGGGAGGTGTCACAGCGGCGCCCCCTTCGCAGGAAGTTCTACGCTCTGGGCCCCTCGTTCCCGAGGATGAATCTGCTGACTCGAACCACGGAGGGGAAGAAGAGGCAGCTCTACATGGTGTCCAAGGAGCTGCGCAACGTGCTGCTGAACAACAGCGAGCGGATGAAGGTGCGGGGCCTCAGGAGCCCTGCCCGCCAGCACGCGCGGCCCCTTGCCCTCCGCCTCCGGCCTCTGGTGCCTTCCCCTGCTTGTTGGTGACACAGCTGGTCGCTGAGCGTGCTCTGGGGTCACCGAGGCATGGATCAGTGTGGTCCTGTTCCTCTCCTGAAGGGCAGCTCCGTGCCGCGGCAGCCGGTGGAGTGAGCGCTGACCTGTCCTTGTGTCCAGGGTCCCAGTCTTCCTCTCCATGCTGGCGCTGTCCCCGTGAGCCCCTGCTGTGAGGCGGCGGCTGTGGTTCCCACCTGCTCCGCCACAGCTGCTCCCCGCATCGCTGCCACTCGCATGAGAGATGATCGTGGGGATCATTCTCTGCTGGTTTTCTCTTACAGGTGATTAACACAGGGATAAAAGTCTGGTGTCGAAATAACAGCGGCGAAGAGTTTGATTGTGCTTTCCGGTTGGCACAGGAGGTAATTGTAGGAATGGGCTTGGGCGGCCCCAGCCGCGGTCACGGCAGTGAGTGGGCTCTGGCGCTCGGCAGGGCCTGGTGCCCGAGGGGCTGGTGGCACCTGCAGGGTCAGGCCAAGGAGAGTTCTGGAGTCCCCACTCGGATGCTGTGGCGAGGGGAGGGGACTTGGTTCCTGGATGGCAGCCAGTGGTCTCTTTATTCCCACAGGGAATATATACATTGTATCCGTTTATTAATTCACGGATTATTACTGTATCCATGGAAGATGTTAAGATCCTGTTGACCCAGGAAAACCCGTTTTTTAGAAAACTCAGCATGGAGGCATACACTCAAGCCAAGGACATGGGTAAGCAGTTGGCGCTGTGGTGATTTGTTCTGTATGGATGAAATGTGGGTGTTTTCTCTTTGGCGAATTTTTCTAGTCCCATCCTGTAGGAGTCGGGTGTGATTTAGAGATGCCCCGGGATGATGTGAAGTTGCGGAGTTCCAGTGTGGACCCTGTGCCAGGTTACGTAAAGGACTTGGTGCCTCGGTACTGCAGGGGTCCTGGAGCCTGTGCCCGAGTAGACTCTGTCGGTGTGCAGAGCGCTCTGTGATTGACCTCTTCATGCATTAAGTGTCAAAGGCGTCTCCGGGTGTGCTGTGCTCCCCTGGCCTGGCGCAGCCCACACTGAGTCTGCACAGTTCTCGAGCCACCCACTGGAGGCAGCAAGCCTGGCCGGAGTGTCCCTGGGGTGTCTGGGGTGTGCCCACCAGTCCAGCGTCCAGATGACTCATTGTTGGGGGCGCCTGGCATGGTTTGATGAGGCTGTACAGTCAGGCCTGTGGTCCCGTAACCGTTGTGGACTGCAGGCCTGCATGGGCAGAGCGCTGTGTCTCTGCCGCCTCTGTCCCTGGCGGGAGCCGCAGTGGGCAGAGGGCCGCTTACGGATGAGGGAGCTGTTCAGACGCGTCATTTCCCTTGATCCCTCATTTAGCTGATTGCAGTATAATCTTTGGTCATGTTTGTGTTATTTCACACTGTGTCTAGGAGTTGAGGCTGTAATTGATTGGATTTTGAATCTGAGAGGGATCATCCCTCTCGGGAGAGGCCAGGCGGGCTGTGTCACTGTCATACCAGGAGCGTCCCAGGCGTCAGCTCCGTGTGCTCAGGCTGTGCAGGGTCCTGGTTCTCTGTCCTCCAAACAGCACAGCCCATGACGCACTCAGTGGTGGTGTTCGCCACCCGGAGGGCTCTGCAAACCTGTGTGTTTCTCTTGCAGTGAAGGGAAGCGTCGTGCTGAAGTATGAACCGGATTCCACGTAAGTCTCACGTGCCTTGCCACTGACGAGTGTGTTCTGTCCGGGGGTGTCCGGGAATGGTGGGAGCCCTTCTGACCCTAGTGACCTCGTACTGCTTTTCTGAAAGAAGATTGTGCTGGGCCTGGTGGTGCACACCTGTAATTTCAGCTCTTGGGGGGCAGAGGCAGGAGGATCACTGAGAGTTCGAGGCCACCCTGGGCTACGGAGCGAGTTCAAGCCCAGCCTGCACTGCATAGGGAAGCCCTGTCTCAAAAACAAGAATAACAGTAGATTTGAAAACACCCGTAGATCGCGTGGAGGCTGCACAGAGCTGCCGCCTCCAGCCTCGTGTGTTGTATTTATGGAGAAAGGCTCTCCGCGCCCTACAAATTGACACTGATTTTTGGTTTACCACAGAATAGCTAGAAGAGTGGACAGCTGCTCTCACAGGAGGGCGAGTTCTATCCTTCCTCACAGCCTCACTGGTGCAGGGGCATTTTGCGCCCCATGCCTCTCTAGGGCTGAGCCGGCAGACAGGTCCCACCTGTCTGTGGCCCGTGCTTACAGTGCCTGGGACTCTTGTTAGGCGCATTCACTGGTTCCTGTGGGGCCTCGAGGGAATCCCTGGGGCGCAGGACCACTGTGGGTGGCCCTTGGCTAGTGAAGACACGGGTGAAGTCAGGCGAGGCGACCTGCAGGTAGCCGGCCTTGCGTGGAGACTGGGAGGGGGCTCGTGGGTTGGGGCAGTGCTTGGTGTGGACCACGTCACACCAGGCACTGAGTAGGGAAATGGTGGGTGTCCTGGTCGCAGGGCTGGTTCTGCCACCTACAGCCTGGCCGTCACCCAGCCTGCATGGTGGTCCCCGAGTGAGATGCAGGGAGGGGCGTGAGCCCCAGCGGAGGTGTGCGGGTGCAGTTCACCATTGGACGCCCCAAGAGTGGATGCCCTCTGCCAGGGGTGGGCTGCCCGCCTGGGCCGGGAGGGTGGGTGGACAGCGGGTCGGGTCGCCAGCCTCGGCATTGACCAGGCCGTCTCCGTGCCCAGGAACCCAGAGGCCCTGCAGTGCCCTGTGGTGCTGTGCGGGTGGCGGGGAAAGGCCTCCATCCGGACCTTCGTGCCTAAGAACGAGCGGCTGCACTACCTCCGCATGATGGGGCTGGAGGTGCTGGGCGAGAAGAGGAAGGAGGCCGCCCCGCTTGCCCGAGAGGGCGCAGCCGGCTCGGGGTCGCCGCAGGGCGAAGCAGAAGAGCAGCTGGTGGAGGAGCCCTGCAGTGAAGAGGCCGGCGGCCCGGACACCACTCCGGCCTGTGAGCCGGCCCCGGCTGAGCCCCCCGGGGAGGACGCTGTGCGCTGACCTGGCCCTGTGGGCCCTGGTGTCAGACCGGAAGTCAGCACCTCTGCGGGCTGGGGAGTGTGTGTTTAAAGATCGAGACTCTGGGATGACCTGCTTGGTGCTGGGGCTCAGTCCCGCTCTGTGGAGCTTAGGAGTTAGTATCCTCGAGGCCTCCGGTTGCTGGCTTTCCTGCACTTGGCGGAGCGGGCCTGAGCGGCCGTGTCTGGCTGTCACCACGGCGTCGTCCTGCCCTCAGGAGCGGCTGCTTGCAGCGGGCTGCACCCGTTCCCTTCCGCCCCCCTTCGCCATAGGCTCCTGGAGGGCGAGGGGCTGAGGGGCGGCGGGCGCCGGGATGCTGTGCCTTTGTCACCTTCGTCGCGAAGCGAGGGGAACCTTCCGAGGGAGCGTCCGGCCGGGCTGTGAGGCTGTCGGGGTTCTGTGCTTTTCTTCAGCGGGTGCTTGGCAGTTTTTATTTTTAAAAGGGGTTGGAAATCCTGAGATTGTTTAAATAAAGAGCCGTTAATAATAGCCTTGTGTAACTTGGTTTTTCTCTCGAAGCAGTGGAAACATTTTTGATGACAAGGAAGGGTCAGAGTCAGAGCTGTCACGTCTTTGCTGGGCAGTGTGATTGGGCCAGTCCCACTGCCTTGGAGCCGCCCGCTGGCAGTCACAGCACCCGTGGGTGGCCCAGGCGCAGTGGGACAGACCGGGACTTGGGAGCAAGGCCCTGAGCCTGCAGCTCACACTTGCTGGGTGCCGCGCGGTCGTTTCAGACAGGTGAGCTCCATGACGGGTCCTGGGTGCGGGGGCACAGCATGCCAAGGCAGTTTTCCAGATTCAAAATCCAGAAGGAGGGCAGAGTGGGAGGCCTTTGCATCCCTGCCCCTTGGCTTCAGCAGCTGCAATACAGCCTGGATCACGGCTCCATCGCAGCCCCTGCCCGAGCACTGGCAGAGACCGCGCACCTTTCCGTGGCCGGGATGCCACCAGGGTCTGCCAGAGCTCACTTAGCCCGCGGGCCTCTGTTCTCAGCTCACGCTGCGCTGGCTCATCTGCCTGATCTCTCCGGATACCCTCCCCCCTCCCCAGCGTCGTCAGGAGCGCCTTGGTCCACCTCACCCGAGTTCTCTGGGTGACCCTGTCCCGTGTGGACGCAGCACTTCGCTCCTGGGTGTGCAAAGCCACCTTTTCCTGAGCTGCGATCTCGCAGCACGTCAGTGTGTCTGTGTCACTCCCGAAAACACAGCTCACACGGTCCGGACCGTGGCTTTGGTGATGGAGTGTGGTGCGGCCGGTCAGTCCCTTGGCAGAGTGCTGCCCTCTGTGGATTAGTCCTTTGTCCCCACGGTGCACCAGGTGGTGCTGTGTCCCCGCAGCGTGGTGTCTGCCTGCTGCGTTGCGCCGCTGAAACGCCGGTGCTGCCACAGGGAGGCGACCCTGAGGCCACCGCTTCCCTGCTGCTCACCTCTTGAGCAATGCATGACAGCTTTGGGCTGCAGCCTGTGTTTACTGGATGGCTGCAGAATGCTGGCTTTCTCCTGTCTGCCCACGTTCGTCACATTGTACCCAAGTTCACACCAGTCCCTGTTAGTTTTTATTCATTCGCATCACTGCCCTCAAGCAGGAGTTCTTCATTCAGTCAGTTCTGATCTGTTACTGTTGTCATTGGTGCTGTCGGAGCTCGGGTTGTTTCCCAGTGGGTGCGTGGTGCTGCTCCCCGTGGGGTCCGGTGTCCTGATGCCCCATCGTTCTTCCCAGCACAGTGAGAGGGGCGCTGGGGTCCTCCAAGGCCCAGCTCCATTTATTGGAGCTGGCAGTCAGGGCCGCAGATGTGGGTGTGCCCACTGTGGGTGGGGTGTCACTTGCTGGGCACTTTGCAGCAGAGAACCTGCCTGGCGACCCTTGCTGGCCCAGTCCTCGGCCTGGGAGCCGGGGCGAGGAAGTGGCCGCCTGGCTTCTCAGCCCGAGGTGTGCGAGGTTGGTGCTCGGCCTCACGGTGCCCTCCTGGAGCTTTCAGAGCGTCCATGGCAGTTTTCAAAGTGCGAGGTGTTCCTAGCCTACGTGCCTTCATGGGGGAGTCTCCATCTCTCATTTCAGTCCGCGTTTTGGCCAATCTCATCCCGAAGAGCACGTCACAGAGGAAAGATGTTCTCGTTCCCTAGACCCATGTCCCTGGCCCGGGGCACCACTGACGCAGCAAGGAAGACAGACTCGCCACTCGCACCCCATCATTGCCTTTGGACCTCGGAATCCCTTTGAGAAGCTGAGTCACAGATGCCCTAGCAAAAGTGTGCCGGCTTCGCGCAGCTGTGACCACGTCCCAGACCGGCAGATGTGCGCAGTGAGCTGCTCACAAAGTCATTCCCTAAAGTGAGGGGGTGCTAAGGAGGGAGAGGTCCTGCTCGTCCTCCCACGTCCCCTGGAATGTGCGGTGGCTGGCAAGTGACGAGCTGACCTGTGGGGGCTGAAACCAAGGTGAGAGGTTTTAGGTGCTGGGCCTCGGGTCTGGACTTCAGACCTACTGAGTGGATCAGTAAGTGAAAATGAGTGAGACCCGATGGCCTCCTCGCAGTGTGACCCGGCCAGAGCCCTGCAGCTGGACGCCTGCAGGGTGAGAGTGAGGCCTTCCTGTGCCACCTGCTGCCGGTCCTGGGGCGGAGCGAGGCCTTGGCCAGGGTATCTGTGGGCCGGTGTCCCACTGGGAGACTCAGCCCGGTGAGGACGCCTCCGCCTCCCCGAACCCCAGCCCCGCCACATGGCTCTGCCACTCTACGCGCTTGTCCACAGGCTGCAGCAGCAAGCAGCAAGCAGGAAGCACGGACCGCAGCCCACTGGAGGGTGAAGCGAAACGGCATCCCTCTGAGGCCAGGCGGACTGGGGAAGGGGCAGGAACGGGGAGAAACCTGTAGACGGAAGATGGAGGATAGCTCCAGAAACGACTGACGCCGACACTGGTGTGTGTGCAACATGCAGGTGTGGATGCTGTATTTTAATTATGTTTTGAATTGCTAAAGATTCTGAGCTCAATATTTGAAAGCTTCAGATCAGTAAACACCCCGCTCCTGCCCCTTGGGCCTCCAGAGGGAAAGGCAATTTCCTGCCTCTCCTCCCAGGGACAGCCCGTCCAGACAGGAGTGGATAGGTGGGTTCCCCTTCTCCACACGTACTGACATTTATATGGAATGTTTTGTTCCTCGCCTCTGTTGCTGTGAAATAACAGAGCTCGCTTCTGATTGGTATCTAGGCCTCTCCTCCCTCAGCGGAGAAGCGGACCCCCCCTCCCCACGGCCCCTTGAGTGGACGGTTTTCTGCCCAAAAGCCTGCGATAAATAACACTGCACTTTGCATCTCACACATCACATGGGTGTAGCTTGGAATCAATCTCTGGAAATGCCATTTATTGGTCAGGGAGTATACATTTTAAATGATAAGGATCCTCAGTATGTCTATGTCCTTATCAAATAAAATGGAATTCATGGCTAGATGGCAACTGGGAGAACGGGCAGCCTTCCTCTGTTCCCGTTAAAGGTGCACTCCATCAAAAACATGAAGTAGCTTGCAACAAAATATCGAGAAAAATCAAATAATATTACAGGAAGAAAAATGACAAATCCACAGTTATAGTGAGAAATTTTAATAGCATCTCTCCGAATTGGGAAACTAAAGCAGAATGGAAGGGTATGGGTGTCAGAGCACAAGCTCAGATAAGCGCGGAGTCATGAAATGGAATGCGTGCTCTGTGGGGCCGGCCAGTCACCCAAGAGTTTACCGTTCCGCAAAGGCCGATGAAATGATGGTCACCGTTAGCTGCTCAGTAACGGAAGAGCGCTGCACTGCGGAAAACCCGCAGGCTCGCGTGAACACACCGAGTCCACTTTCGCACCCGTGGCTCTGCAGGTGGAGAGGTGAGCACGAGTCAGCAGCTCGCTCCAGTGGAGAAGGCCTCCGCGGCGGGAACACCGCCAGCCCGGCCGGGTGGACTCAGGCGATGCCTCTCCTGTCCCTCCGTCCAGTGCTTGGTGTCTCCTTTCTGCAGGGAAGAGCGTGTCCGGGCGGGGCCGTCTTCGTCCCTTCAGGTTGTTAGGACAGACACACAAAGCGCTGATACACAGCAGTGTTGGTTTCTCACAGTTACAGAGGCTGAAAGCCAAAGTGGAGGAGCCAGCAGATTCCGGTGAATTCTGGGTCTTGTGTGGTTCATTTCCTGCTTCGCAGATGCACTGTGGCCTCAGCGGTGGGGAGGCCACGGTGTCTTCTGTAAGCATCCCGATCTCACGCGGGCTGCACCCTCACGAGCTGGCCGCCACCCCACAGCCCCACGTGGCGGGGTGGGGGGTCAGGGCTCCACATCTGCGTGGAGGGCGGAGCGTTGTGAGCACAGCGGCAGCACCGCCCGCTCAGCAGGTGCAGGGAGGCAGAGGGGTCTGCAGAAGGCGGAACTGTGCGCCCCACATATCACAAGCGAGCTGAGGCGGGGCTCAGCCCGCCCCCCGTGGATGGGCAGAACGGCCCAGAGGACTGTCTGTGCGGCGCGTGTTGGCACAGTCCTGTCGGATCCCCGCAAGGAGTCGTTAGCCACCGAGGGGGAGGTCAGCCACTGCAGCACTGACGCGGAGAGCTGCCTTGAACCCGGGTCTGGGACCCCAGCGCTGTGGGAGGCTGAGCCAAGGCAATCTCAAGTCTGAGCCGGCCTGAGCAGCTTAGGGATGAGGGCAGCTCCGTGGGAAGGCCCTGGTGCAAGCCTTGATACCAGCGACAAACAAAAAGATCCCTTCAGGGCGGCTGAAGGGCAAACTGGGTTTGTCCTGCTGGTCATCGGGACCAAGTGAAGAAAGCACTGTGACCTGAGAGCTGGTGGAGAGGAGAGGCAGTAGTGACATTCTAACCAAGCCGCCGCTCCTTCCTGTGGCCCGAGGCCTCCCCACTCCCCGGCCCCGCCCACCGCCTGGACACACCCACCCGGGTGCGTGACTCCACCCACTCTTCAGGCTCCCTGCACTCTGATCCGGGCGCACTGGGGCTCCTTTGCCTCTGGGCCAAGGGCTCACCACGGAGGAGAGAAAGCCAGGAGACTTTCCGCTCCAGGACCAAAGCTGGTGATGGGTGAGTTGGGGACCACGGGGCGGCCTACCAGCGATAATGAACCCTCAGCGTCCACAGAGAAGCGTAGGGGCCCCTGTCCCCCACCTGCCAGCCTTGGGCTGCGTTCTCGTAGGGGCGGGTGGGCACATGTGACTACTGCTGGTGGGAGGAATAAAGAAGTAATCATTTGTTTATGTTCATTGGCTCTTAATCCCATGTAACGAGGTGTGATGGAAAGTGTTAAATTTAAAAGTTTTATTACAGGAAAAGACTTTGCCATTAATTCCCCTCAAAATGCACCGCTTGGCTTCAGACACTTACCCTGCCATCCCCCTCTTTCCGGCGAAGCTCTGGAGTCCTCTTTCGTACCTATGAAGTAGGATGAAAATACAGTGTGCTGCTGCCAAGTACCACTGAACAGAAAGGCAGGCTCGTGAAGTCCCGACACTGCGTCCTCGCCCGCCCTATTCACCAGTTCTGGCACCGTGTGACGCTGGCTCCTGTCCAAAGTCAGAATGGCCATGAAAAGTAAAGATTTTCAAGTGATTCAGGACATCGAGGCAGCCGCAACAGCCCAAGTACCGAACCTCAGGAGAGACTTCCTGGACTGCTGCGGAGCGTGGCAAGACCCGTGGGCTGAGAGTGACTGAGGCGAGGGGAATTCATGCCAGTGTGGCCTCTGCTGCGATAATTTTTTAAAATCATGCGTTCTATGTGTCGCTCTCCCAGGGAAAGTCCTAGCAAGGGAAGCTTTCCCAGAATGCACTTTTCTATCCCCTTGAAAGGGGATTGGCCGGAGCCGCATTTCTCCTTTTGCTCCCTGACATTTTATTTACATCTCTACACTGCCAAAGCCCAGAAATCAAAGGTGCTGCAGCATCGTCTCATCAGCTGGATTTCAGCTAGAATCCAAACATGAAGACCATCGAGGGGGGCTGCTCCTCGGTTCTTCTCCTGGGCTCCCCAGAAACATGGAAGAAGAGACTCATAAATTCAACTACATAAAAATGTCCTGCATGGAAAAAAGCCCATAAAATAGGCAAGGCCAAGACAAATTGAAAAGCATGCTAAATCAAAGGACTAATTTTTTTCAATAAATAGTACCTCCAAATCCAAAAAAGGTCGACAAACAAATAAGCAAAGTCTATAAATATCATCAGTCAATAAACATAAAAATATGCTCCTTAGAGAATGCAAGTTTAAGCCTTTAATTTTTGTCCCTGTCATGCTGTGTTGGCCCCCTTGTGTTGCTGGTGAGGGTACAGGTTGATTAAACCTCTCCAGATGGCAATTTGACAATACCATCAAATTAAAAATGGGCACGCCCTTTGATTTAGGAGTTGTGCTTCCAGGAACTTAGCGACCCATATTTGGCTAAGTGTCAGAGGGCAAGTGTACAAGGTTGATCACTGAGGAATTGAAAGAGCAGGGAATTGGTGATCGATGGTCAGGTGTCTGCGGAGTGGAGCAGTGCTGTGCGGTGGCTGGCAGGAGGCAGCGGCTCTGCGTTCACCAGCGTGTGTCTCTCACGTGGGTCAGCAAATGCAGGAAGTAGGGTGTAGAGTGACAGCCTGCAGCCCTGGCTCCTCACACCAGGTCTCTGGGGGACACACGTGGATGTCATTAGGGAGAGAAGACGGCCTCCGGTACTCGGGAACTGGAGGGTGACACATTGTGTACTTTCAAATTTTGTTCCATGCCCATGTACTCCTGATAAAAATAATAGAGCACTTAACAAAATTATGTC
>RJWM01051270.1:0-10485 GCA_004363535.1 Dasyprocta punctata
TAGAAAATGAGTTAGGTAGATTAAGATATAAAGAGAAACAGAGAGGGAGAAGGAATCGTGATGCAGAAAGAGAAAATGCAAGGCAGAGTAAGAAATCAAGAAATAAAAATATACGACAGCATGTGAAAAAATACACATATGAGAAGTGACGTTTCCTAATGCAATGCTTTATTAAAAAGTGCTAATGATTATCCTGCTGCAATTGTTACCAGAATAAAGAAACTGGTATATCAAATTAGATTTCCCAGAAACAGAACTGGTTATGTAAAAAGTTTGGCATATAGTACCAGTGATACTATAATTGGGAATGGAAGAGAAACCTCAGTGTATACACTGAGATAACTGACCATCTACTTAGAATAGTACTAAATTCAAATTGTTTCACACAACAAAAGTAAATTTCAAATAAATTATCCCAATAAAAAACAAATAAATTAAAATTAATAGAAAAAAATAGGAGGGTATTTTTGTATTTTCACATTTAGGAAGTGTTAACTGGACCAAATACAATTAGCCATTTAACTAAAAGAAAATGAATAACTGGCAAGTACAAAGAAAGATGTCCATTCTCACTTTTAAGTAGGTAAATGAAAGCAAAGCAATGGTCATTCCTTTTTTTTTTTTTTTTGTACTGGGGATCAAACCAATGACCTTGTTCTTGACAGGCAGGTGCTTATGCCACTGAGCTAAATTCCAGGCCCATCACTCCATTTCATAACCATGAATCCAGTAAAATAAAATGAGGTAGTGCCACATCTTGTTGTGTGTTATGAAAAACTTATGCATCATTATATCTGGATCATATTAAACAGTAATTTTACTTTAAACAGTAATTTTACAAGAGTGATTAAAGTTAAAAATGTTAATATACATGAATAGTAAAAAATTCCACAGTTCACATTCTAAGTGCTATAAGAAATCTTTTTACATGTGTAAAGGCACACATGTAAAATTGACATAAAGAAGTTAATTTCAATTGACATAAAGAAGTTAATTGAAATTAACTTCTTTATGTCAATTAACATAAAGAAGTTATTTGAAAAAAATTTGGAATCAATAAAAATGTCTACCAAAATGTTAATAGATTAGTAATTTATGATTTCTTTTTAAAATTAAAATTGATGCAAAAATTAAACTTAATTATATACATCATACATAATATTCTCTGAGCAGTTTTCTTGTTTTTGTTTTTGAGACAGTGTCTTGCTGTGTAGTCTAGGGTGGCTTTGAACTCACTATGGAGCCCACATTGGCCTCCAATTTAGAGTGATCCTCCTGCCTCAGTCTCTTGAGTGCTGGGTTTACAGGTGCACCCCATCATGCCTCGTTTTCTGACCAGTTTTTAAAGGAAATGTACAAAGTAAAATGATTTAATTAAATTTTAAATACACAAAGCTATACTAGCATATACTCCTCAATGATATACAAGAACAAAACCACCAAGTGAAAGGGTGCATCAAATTTATTAAATTTGTGATGATAGTTACTTTTGAGAGATTAGGGAGAGAGGTAAAATTATGGGAGATAAAAAGAGATTTTGAATTTATCTACAATAATCTCTTTTTTTAATTGAAAATGTAGGTGTCTTGTGTGGAAAGCACTGATATTTTTATATTACTTGTTTCCTTCTGAAATTTAAAAGATTTGGCAATAAAACAACAATTTTGTTTTGTTAAGATTCAGGTAAGTTAAGAGATATAAAACTGTTTGGAAAACAGCAAAACAATTTTCATGTATACTAAATGCATGCAACTGTTATCTGAGTGAAGTTTTAGGCAATGTCACATACTCATCTACCATGAATTATGGATGGATACAAGTGTGCACATTCAAAATGCTTTAGTGCTTTTTACTATTTGTCCTGTGGCTGGTAGTTATTAAGAGAATAGCAAGCCAATGGGCAACTTACACGTGCCAGAAAAATATGACAATAACAAAGTAAAAGCAGCAGATGGATGTGGGAGAGGACTGTGCAGTTATGCATGCCTTCCCAGTGTTCCACACCAGGCTCAGCACACTGTCAACGTTCAATAAATGTTAAACAACAATTATAATGATGGGTCCCATCTGCATGCCAAATTTAGAGTGAAAGAAACATTCCGGATTGACAGATGAAAAGGCCAGATTCCCCTCACTGATTGTGCCCAGTATGTACAGCATTTTTCTCAACTCAGTTAACAGCACAAATATTCTTTCAATCATTCGGGCAGGAAAAAAAAAGAGTTCTAACTATGCTTAACTCTGCTCTCTTCACTATCATTCACAACCTCTTATAGACAAACCTGTCTCCACTGGTTCCCTCGTAAAATCATCCTTAACATTGAGGTCGATTGTTCTTAAACAAAATGTAAGCCTATTACAAGACAATTTCTGATCAAGCTTTATTTTTCTGAGAGGATGACAATGTGATTTTAATTTGGTTTATAAAACTTTATAATGCCTCTATTCACATTTCCAACCTAATGCATCACAGGATGTGAGAACTGTGACCATTACTTTTGACAAGCCAGGTTGATTGGATTAAGAAATGGCTTCTGGATTGGTGAAGCACACTTCTGAATGTGTCTGCAGTGTGTATCCAGAGATGTTTGGCATGGAGGCCAGCAAACTGAGGGGAGAAGACTCAGTCTGCTTGTGGGTGATTTTGTTCAACAGGTTTGTAGACTGAATGGAATAAAAAGGAAAGAATGAGAAATTCAGTGAAGAGTTCCATTCTGCTTGAATGGGTGAATCTTTTGCTGGCAACACCTATAGATATTAGATTCCAGTTTCTTCAGTTTCTCAATGTAGACTCAGAACCACACATCCCTAGGAAGATTTCAGGCCCTCAGTCTTGGACTAGTGCTGTATCCTTGATCCCTCTTGTTCTGTGGCTTCCAGGTTCTTGCATTGAGCAACTACCACGTTTTTTGACTCTGCAGAGCAGAGGGCCATTGCGGACTCTAATCCTGTAAACCTACCTAAGAAATCCCCAGCTAATAAACCATAGGATTTACTAGGAGAACCATAACCAATACAAGAACTTTATTTTTTTTAATTATCATTTCTCTCATGTCTGAACAAAGAAAGATGACACCATTTATCATCTCCTCCATACAAGAACAGACACTACGTAATACTCAGAATTCTCTAAGCTTTTATTCCCCCAGGCAAAATAATTAATACATATTTTGCATTTTATGTTTTCAGTGTGAAAGTCCAACTCCTCTGTGGATATTCTAACATTCAAAGGCTGTACTTTAGAAGCACTAGGCCTTTCCAGGAATGATACTAAATTATCTACAAGGAATCACTGGTGACCTCACAAAGGGCGAGTAACCATTAAAATTGCCTAGGTGTGCTCTTCCTACAAACTGGAAGAATAATGGCCAGGTGGAGGAGTGGTATTAGCCATTTCACTATTTAGAGATGTTTGGTGCAATTTCCTTCACAATAAATGACCAAGACAAATTAAAAACCAATTTCTACTCCCTTGAAGTGTTTGAGGGACAATGTCAGAGTACAACAGAGATGGGGCTGAGCATGGAAAGCCAAGATGGCCTTATCACAAATGAATGAAGCACACAGCACCTGATATTTGTCTTCCCAACTGAGGTCATTCCTGAACAAAGAAGGATGTCATATAGGATTCAGTAGTCAGAAGGCCCCAGCAGCCTCACTAATCTGTGAAAAACTGAATTATTTGCTAGTGGACAAAGCTGCCATCCTCACAGTCCCTGAATCCAGTTTGGGAACTTTCAGGGAATCCAGCTGTGGTGTTATCCCAGAGAAAGTGCCGAACTCATGTGGTATCTTCGCTCACACAGGCTTTCACTGGATAGAGTCGTTTTGACATGCTGCTGACTCATGATTCCAAGTAATGGACAGACAGGCCAGCCTACCATTCCTTGGCTCTAGAAAGCATCTGACAGCCCACTTTGATTAACTTGACACAGAGAAGCCTTGAGAAGCTACCAGACAGCCCAGTCTACACACTGACAAGCCCGGGAGCTGTCTGGATACCTGCCCTGATTAGCACAATGCATTGAGGCCCAGAAAAGGCAACCAGCACAACACTCTAGTACAGACAAGCAACATTTCTGACACACTGATGAGGTTGGGCTCCCATGCTATGTCAGACATAGATAAATGCATTATCCTCATTGCTGAGGGCACTGGGCCATGCCCTGCCAAGCTCACTAGCATGGTCAGGCCCCAAATAGCACTAAGAGAATGATGGATTATCTGACCCTGCTATCAGACACACAATGTTGAGCGTGTCTGAGACTGCTGGGCAGCCTTATGTTCAGATTTTGCTTGGAAACTAACAGAAGCTTTGGCTATGCTGTCACACCAGCCATATGACACCTGCCCAGGGAGGCCAGAGTGGCCTCAACCCTATGTGTCCTACAGAAACTAGCAAGTGCTTGGTGAACGGAGCTCCAGGTGGTACTCAGAGCCACTAGCAAACATCTTAGCTATAATATTCAATATTTATATAACCTCTATCTAGCTGTATCCCAGCTGGCAAAGAAATTCCTCAAACCACTACAGGTCAGCAAGGTATCCATAGGCATTATTGATAGTGATAATAGCTGAGGACATTACATTGAGATTGTACTGCTCTGGCTATCTGGAATTATTGATGAGACTATCCAAGAGGTACCCTAACACATGTAGATAGAAGAAGAGTAATTACTTTCAAAATCACCCTCAAAATTGGCAGAGGCCACTGATATGCAAGATGTGCAAATACCAGTGAAGAACAAACAATTATGAAAATACAAGGTAATGTGGTGTCTCCAAAGGAACAAAATGATTTTCTTGCAGCAGATGCCAAAGAAAAGAAAATTTATGAGTTCCACGAAAAAATTTCACAATGACAATTTAAAAGAAACTCAGTGAGATGCAGAAGAATGTAGATATTTCAACCAAATATTAAAATTTCATGCTGTCAGTTACAAATTCAGAAGAGATCATAAAAATGAACTAAATAGAAATGTTAGATCAAGTGAATAAGTGAAATTTTTTAAAAGGTAGACTTTTGTGCTACAACAATAGACTAGGTCAAGCAGAAGGAATAACTTGTGAGATTTAAGACATTTTTTTAAAGAATGGTTCACTTAGACAGCAAAAGATAATCAAAAATGAGTAAAGAAAGTTTGAGACTGATGAGGCACCATTATGTAAACAAATATTTTCATTATTACAGTTTCAAAGGAAAAGAGCAGACCAATCATAGAAAAATGTACTAAAACAACAGCTGAAAACATTGACTATTTTAAGAAAACTACAAAAAACCGTATCAACAAAATGTATAGAACCCCAAACAGATTCCACTAAATCTCTTTCAGGTGCATTATAATCAAAATGCTAAATGTCTAAGATACACAGGAAATTCTCAAAATGGCAAAGAAAAAACATCAAGTCACATGTAAGTCCCCATTAGAATAACAAATTGCTCAACATAAACCTTATAGACCAGGACAGAATTGAGTGACATATTCAATGTCCTAAAAGAAAAAAAGACTGCCAACCAAGAATATTATACCCAATAATTTTAAATTATTTCTGATAGAAATGAAGAAATAATAGACTTTGCAAGATAAGAAAAAAGTAACATACATCACAGTCATACCTTTAAAAAGTGCTTAGTGTAATTCTAGAAGTGAAATTATGTGTCATTAAAACATACAGAAATATAAAATTCCCTCGTAGGGTACAGACAAAAAAGAAAAAAAGAAACAAAACTTATTTATACCAAAATCTAACAAACCACAAAGATGCAGAAAAAAAAAGAGGGAAAAAATAAAAAAAAAAAAAAAAAAAACCTTTCACATAATGACAAGAATAATTTCTTAAATGTGAAAACTATCTTGAATATAAATGGGTTAAACTACCAAGGTTAAAAGATTTAGACTAAGAAGATTGATTTTTAAAAAATTCAATATTCACTACCCTCAAGAAACTAACTTCACTACTAAAGACATTTTAAGTAGATATATATATAATGATATTCCATGCAAGCATAAACCAAATAGAGCAGAAGAGGCTATATTTGTATCAGATTAGATAGAATTTTAATTCAAAAACTTAAAAAATGCACAAAGTTGGCCACAATAAAATGATGACAGCAGCAATTTAACCAGAGGAAATAATTTTAAATATTTGTACCCCCAACACTAAGACATCTAACTAAGTAACATTATTACATCTAAAGGGAGAGAGTGAATGCAATTCAACACCCCACTTTCATTAATGGACTTACCTTCCAAAATCTGAATTAACATTTAGAAGAATCCAAACAGAGAAAAACCCAGCACCAGATGGCTTCAGTGCTGTATTTTACCAAATTCTGAATGATCTTATGCCAAATATTCTCAAGTTATTTAAAAAACTGAATAAGAAGAAATTCTTCAATTCATTTTATGAAACTAGCATAATTCTGATGCCAAAACCAGCCAATAGCACAACTAAAAGTCATCAAAAGGATAATATGTTAAGATCATTTAGGACTTATCCCAGGGATGTAATGATGTCTCAACATATGAAACTTAATACATGGAATATACCACATCAATAGAATGAAGAACAAAGAATTTAAATCATCCCAACAAATTCATGAAACTTTAATAAAATTCACCATGTCTTTATGACAAAAACTCTCAAAACTAAGTATTAAAAAATGTAGCTCAATACAATAAAAGTAATATATGACAAATTAGATTGCCCTCATGCTGATTGGGGAAAAGCAGGAAGTGTTTTCCCTAAGATCCAAACAAGACAAGTTCTCATTCAATATAGTACTAGAAATTTTAATGTTATCCTGAGCATTTATGCAATAGAAAAAAATATCTATAATGAAGGTTACCTAAGTAGAAAAGAACGAAGTCAAGTAATCCCTGTTTGTGGATGACATAATTGCATATGTAAAAAGTCTACAGACTTCACCAAAAGTTGTTATAAATGATAAATTAATATAGAAAGCAACACTATACAAAAATCAGTAGCTGTTTTAGATAATGAATAGAAAAGAAATACAAAAAAAAAAAAACCAGCTATTGTGCAAGTAGGTGCAAAAAATACATGAGTACCTAGGAAGAAATTTAGCAAATGATCTATGAAATAATAGCTGCAAAACACTGTTAAAATTGAATGGAATGGGGAAAAAATGGAAATACATCCCATGTTCATGAATTGGAAGAATTCATATTGTTGAAATGTTTATATTCACCAAAGTGATTTAATGATTCAGTATGATTCATAAACCAATACCAATGACATTTGTCACAAAATGAAACAATTCTAAGGTTCCTAAGTAAACATAAAGGACCCTGAGTAGCTATAATGCTCTTAAACAGAACAAAACTAGAGGCAGCATCATGTTTGACCTCAAAGTAAAATGTAAACCTATACTAATCAAAACAATATGGTACTGTCATAAAAATAGACTTATTGACCAATAAAACAGAGTAAATATACCAGAAATAAATGCACACACTTATAATCCACTGATCCCTGAAAAAGGTACCAAAATCATGCACTGAAGAAAACACAGTCTCTCTAATAATGAAGGCTGCAAAACTTAGATATCCAGGTGTTAGCCAGCTGTTCCTCACTGTGGTAAAATACCTGAGAATAAATAGAATAACAAGGATTTATTTGGGCTTACAGTTTGTTTCAGATGTTTTAGTCTGTGGTCATTTGGTTCTGTTGCTTCTGGACCCATAGTGAAGTAAAACATTTTGGTAAAAGGTCATGTGATCGGATATCTGCTCACTTTGTAACAGCCAGAAGAGAAAAGAGAGGCAAACAACAAGAGAACAGGCTGGAGATGAAACGTATTTCCCAGTGTTATGGTCCATTATCCATTCCTTTCAATTGGACCTCATATCTTGTTTTTACCACCTCTCAGTAACACCATCTAGTTATGAACTCATCTGTGGAAAAAACAATTTGAAGAAGTTAAAGCTTTCATGACCCAATGGCTTCCCATAAAGCTCATAAGCTGACAACTAAGTCTTTAGCATGTGCATTTTTGAGGGTATTTCAAATCCAAACCATAAGCAAAAGAATGAAAGTAAATTCATATCCTTCCCAAACAAGGTCAATTCAAAAGGGATCAAAAAAATTTAAGACCTGAAGCTATGAAACTACAAGAAGAAAATATTGTGAAAACACTTTGGGTTATTGGTGCAGTATAGGCAATGCTTCTTCTGAAAGGATTCCCAAGACAGAGACAACACAAATAATAATTGACAAATTAGATTGTATCAGAACCTTATCCATAGAAAATTAGTGATAGGGATAAGAGAGAACATTAAAAATGAGAAAAAAACATTCTTAAACTATTAATCTGACAAGGCTTAACACCCAGAATACATAAAAAACTAAAAAATAACATCAGCAAAATGTTCAATTAAAATATGGATAAATTATGAATACTGATACATCTCAAGATAAGATACAGAAGTTGCCAAGAAGGTTATGGAAAAACACTCAATATCAGTAATCATCAAAGAAATGCAAATTAAAACAATGTGAGATTTCATCTCACCCCAGTTACAGTGACTATACAGTAATCAATAAAACAAAAATGCTGTAAACTGGAAAGAATGGAGAAAGGGAAACTCTTACTCATTACTTGTGGGCATACAAATTAAATACAGAAAAAACAACTAAGACTAGAACTATGAAATAATTCACCTATCCTGCTATTGTGTATATATCCAAAAGAAATGAAATCCATATATCATAGAGATATCTACCCTTCTGTGGGTTTTGTATTACTGTTTTCAATAGCCAAGGTAGAGAACCAACTGAGATATGAACTGATAGATGAGTTGATGAAGAATTTGTGACTTAGATATACAAAAGAAATTCAGAAATGGAAGAGAAGTCATTACAACCAATGCCATAGAAATAATAGGGATCATGAGAGACTAGTGCAAGCAATTTATGTCAATAAATTGAATAAACTAGAATAGACACATAATAATTTGAAAAACCAACAATATTGAATCACAAGGAAATAAAAAAACTGAAGAGACCAAAAATTAAGAAAACAATTGAAAAATAAAAGTTTTTCACACACAAAAAAAAATTTCACTTATGGTTGTTCAAAACAAAAAGAATTACTGGCTCATATATGTAATCCCAGAACTCTGGGAGCCCAAGGAAGGAAGATCAAAAGTTTGAGTTCAGCCTAGGCAGCTTAGTAAGACCCTGTCTCAAAATAAAATTTTGGTTTTTTGCTTTGTTTTGGTTTTTTGTTTTCAATTTTATTTTAAAGATAGTAAAATTCAATAAAACAAAACAAAACAAAACAAAGCCAATCAAAACAAAGCAGCAAAATTGGTACAGAACTTCAAAGCAGTATACTAGGAAAACAATAGCTACCATAGTATATCTTGTTATCTTCACAATAGTTGTCCATTCCATCAGGTATAGCAATATCAAACCAAAAACAAAATAGAATAAAATCAATCAAAACAGAATATTGGATAAAGCAAAACAAATTAATCAGAATAAAGTAAAACAGTGAGAACAATATTGGATTTCAAAGACAGGATAGAAGGAAATCCTCCATATTTGTTATATTGCATCCTGCCATCCTCCCAAGAGATGCTCAGACTGCTGGCCCCAGGCCTTCAAAATCAACCAAACAACACAAGAATTTAGTTGCTTTATGTACCTTAGTTTCTATCAACTTAGCCCATCCTCCAAAGCAGCAGGTTGCTTACAGGGGATGGGGGAGTGTTGATTCTCAGCCCACTGACTGGTAGGCTCATGGGAAACACCGATTTCTCTCTTCCTGAAACTCACTGTGCCCCTTACTAGGAAGCCTGGCTAGTTTTCTTCTTGTTGGATCTTCCCATTCCCAGCATGGTACATTCTCAGAAGGCACTGATTTTTCTCTTCCTGGAATCTGTGCCACTTGCACTGTTTACCAGGAAGGTTGGCTAGTTATCTTCTTGTTGAATCTTCCCAGTCCCAGCATGGCAGATTCTCCTGAAAATAAAATTTTGAAGTGTTAACAATACAACTCTGCAAAGACTCTGGGCTCAATCACAAATAATGAAGGAAAAGAGAGGGAGAGGGAGAGAGAGAGAAAGGGGGGAGAATTAACAATAATTCTTTGTACTCTTACAAAAAATTGAGGCAGAAGAAAGCTTTTCAAACTCATTTCATGAAGCTAACATTACCCTGGAACTAAAGCCAGACACTTACAATGAAAGAAAACTTCAGGCAATGCCTATAATATAAATTATGTAAACATTCTTAACAAATACTAGTTAAATGAATTGAACACAGCACAAAAATAATAATGAACTATAACTACGTGCATTATTATCCCTTATGTTGAGGACAGCTCAACATATTCAAAATATGTGACAGCTGACATTAACAATATGAAATTTTAAAACCACATCGTCATTTTAATAGATGCAGAAAGGCATTTGATAAATTCAAGATACTTGATAAAAACTCTCAATAAATTAGGTA